>PVIH01013757.1:0-26556 GCA_004025045.1 Sigmodon hispidus
TTTTTTTTTTTTTTTTAACTTTATTTATTATTTATTTATTTATTTGCCTTGGTGTTTGCCTGGAACTGGAACTACAGACAGTTGTTAGCTGCCATGTGGGTGCTGGGAATCGAACCCGGGTCCTCTGGAAGAGCAGATGGTGCTCTTAACCGCCGAGCCATCTCTCCAGCCCCTGGACTGTAATCTTAACACTCAGGTGGTGGAGGCATGTAGGAGTGGTTTCTAGCCAGTCTAGCCCTGCAATCTGGACTTGCCTGCAGCATCAGAGGCAAGAAGATAAGAAATTCAAATAGTTAAGATAACTTCAGATAGTTAAATGCCTGCCTGGACTGCATGTGGGACCCTGTTTCAAAAACAGGAAGCAGGAGCTGGAGAGGAGTTTCAGCAATTGAGAGCACTAGCTCCTCTTCCCAAGGACCCAGGTTTGGTTCCCAGCATCCATAGAATGGTTCAAAACTATCTGTAGCCCAGTTCCAGGGGGATCTAACACCATTTTCTGGCCTCTGATGGTACCAGGCATGCAAATGGTGCACATACCTCTATGCAGGCAAACACTAGTATACATGAAACAAAAACAAATCATTCTTTAAAATGGGAGAAGAGACAGAGCCCACAGCCTAGCTGTGAAGAGCATATGCTATTCTTGCAGAGGAACCAGATTCGATTGCAAGCAGTTCCAGGCCTTGTTCTGCCTTTACAGGCCACTGCATGCGCATTGTGTGCACTTACCATATACTCTGGCACACAGAGAAATAAATAAAATCTTAAAACCAAAACAAAATATGACACAACTGAGGCTCAGAGACTTCAAATAACTTTGCCTAGGTCACACAGGAAGTAACCAAAGCAGTGGGATGCCTCTTTAGTTCAAGCTCTCAGCCTCTCTACAATCTACTGCTCTTCCTCAGAAAAAGATGCTTCCGCAAACGCAACTTTCGTTTCCTTGAGTCTAATTTTTCATTTCAGCCCCAACAGTTCTATTTCCTAGAGTAAGTTCTCAGAGGAGAGAGACCAAGGAGATCATTTGAGGTATCAACTCTGCAGCAGGAAAGGGAAAGCCGTCCACTGAATGCCTGTGCATGCTGGCTCCCATGCTGAGCTCTCACTGATTTCATCTGGGGTTGGCTTGTGCTGTGTTGGGTGTGGGTGTGAGTGTTACCTTTAATGTTTTTGTGTTTGTTTACTTTTGAGACAAGGTCTGGATATGTAGCCCAGGCTGGCCTGGAACTTGAGGTCCAGTGCTGGGATTGCAGGAGCACACCACCATGCCAGGCTCCAACACTGCATTTCTGAGCATTTCACTTTCCCTTGGGGAAAGCATTATCCCTGTGGCAGATGGAAAAACAAAGGCTGGAGGGTTAATCATGTCCCCGGGTTCTGCAGCCCAACAGGAAAGAGGGCTGTCTATAGCAGCATTGAACTGTGCTGAGCTAAGGAGCTAAGGCCAGGGTGTGGTTTCTGCCCTCTCAGACTTGGAAGGTTAATGAAGGAAACAGACACAACAGTCCACTACTGTGTTACAAGATGGACGAGGAGAAAGACGTCTGATGTCGCTCAAAGCCTAGATCAGGAAGGGGACTCACTTGACTCACGTCAGGGGCTGTTTGGCAAGAACAAAAGTGTGTCACAGAGCCTGGGCCGGCTGGCCAGGACAGGAGACAAGTGGAAGTGGGTGCCTTCACAGCAGGGGGTGGGGGCTGCTTGCTAGAACCTCTAATGCAGTAGTTCCCAAGCTGTGGATGGAGACCCCCTGTCAAACTTTATCTCCCTAAAATATTTACATTACAATTCATAAGAGTAGCAGAATTGCAGTTATGAAGTAGCAATAAAAAGAATTTTATGGTCTGGGGGTCCCCACAGCATGAGGAGCTGAATTAAAGAATCACAACATTGAGAAGGTAGAGAGTCGATGCTCTAGGGATTTAGGAGGCCAGGCTCTGCAGTTAAGGGGGGGTAGGGGAGCTGCAGAGAGGGGCAGGAGAGAGGCAAGAACTTAGTGCTCTATAAAAGTCAGGGCTGAAAACTGGATCAAAAGCCTGTCTTCCAGGTGTCAAGACTGCTGGGGGCAGCCCTGGAAGGGATGTAGAAGGCCTGAGGTCCTAATGTTCACAGATAGGCACTAGGGAAAGCAGGAAGGTTAAATGTGAAGGGCTATAGAACCTGTTTTCTGCCCAGAAGGCTAGGAATGGAGGTGATTTATAGCCTGGCGCTGTGCCATCTGTAGGACTGAGACCACACCAACTCCTCCCCCAGACCCTTAAAATGTCACATGTAGTCAATTTATAGAAGCCATCTTTATGGACGGTGTCACCTGGAATTCTGAAATAGTCATGCCTTACGTTTTATTGTGCACACAGGATTGAGTTAATTATCACCAGGAAACGTTTTATACTTAAATATGCCCCCAAATAATTTTAGACTCTCTAAGTTTGCACCAACACCACCTACTGAGTCCCAGTCATGTTGAACCCAACTTCCTTATTACCTCACTTGGAGGATCAACACTCGGGGCTGTGGTGTTTGCAGAGACCCCACCTAGAGGGGGAAGGATAGCTCAGAGTCCCTGGGGAGAAGGAAATCGCCTTACCTAGACAGGTCAATGGGAATGCAGACAGTTAGAACCCAGTAAGCATGGGTTGCTAACTTTCCCTGTGATGAGCAAGCTGTAGACACAAGCTATAGTGGCATGCCAGTTTGGGTTTTGCTTTTTATTTGCTTTATTTGTATCTTTTTATGATTTTTTAAAGATTCTTTTGTTTATGTGTATGAGTATTTCATCTGCATAAACGTATGTGCACCAGACATGTGTATGGTGCCCAAGGAGGCCAGAAAAGGACATCAGATCCCCTGGAACTGGAGTTGCAAACAGTTGTGAGCTGCCATGTAGGTGCTGGGAACTGAACCTGAGTCCTCTGGATGAGTACTGATTACTCTTAACTGAGCCATCTATCTCTTGGGCTCTGTTTGTTTTGAGCCAAGGCCTCCTTCTATAATCCAGACTGAACTAGAACTCTCTATGAAGCTCAGATCTATAAGATCACCTCATATTCACGGTGATCCCCCTGCTTCAGCCTCCCAAGTGTTTGGATGAAGGGCATGTACCAACAGGATCATCCTAGGACTACAATTTTGAACAGAGCAGACAACATTTTTTTTTTCCAGCATGGAGGTTCAGTTCTAGCAAGGGTAGGGACAGAAGGCTCAAAAGACAGAATGAGGGACAAGGACCAATCTTTTAAGGGTTCTCAGAAGACATCAATAGGATGATGATATTTTAGCAAAGACCTGAGAAGGGGAGAGAATGGACCCACTGGGAAAGAGTCCAGGCCAAAGAAGCCACAAGCTCGGGGCTGGAGAGATGACTCAGCAGTTAAGAGCACCAGCTGCTCTTCCAGAGGACCCGGGTTCGATTCCCAGCACCCACATGGCAGCTAACACCAAGGCAAATAAATAAATAAAGTTTAAAAAAAATAAAATAAAAGAAGCCGCAAGCTCAACAAACAAGGGGAAGAGAGGAGCTGGAAGACACCAGGAAAGGGTGGCAAGGATGGAGGAAGAGGGTCGAGGAAGGCAAGGACGCCAAGCAGATTGATGAGCAGTCTTTTGCTTTGGCTCCAGGTGAGTGGGAGCCATCAGAGGGCTCAGGACAGAGGGTGACATGACAGCCATGAACATTCAGACACTGAGCCACCTTGAATTTTACTGTGAACAAATGCCGGGGGGACTGGGTATATAGGAAGAGTTATGGGATTAATAGTTGAAAATGTGTAATTTGCTTTTGATAGTCATAGAAGTTTACAGTTGAGAGACTTTTTTTCCCCTCGTGAGATAGGGTTCCTCTGTGCAGCCCTGGCTGTCCTGGAACTCCTTCTATGGACCAGGCTGACCTCAGACTCACTGGAAATAAAGGCTTACTCCACCAAACCCGGCTAAGGAAGGTTATAGTTTTTAAAGTGGCCTCTTTGTGTATCATTGACAATGGACTGATCATAATGTTTGATTTTAAACGTGAACTTGCCTGAACAGGATCCCTTAGCTGAGATTATCTTGACTGCCTTAATTGATGTGGGAAGACCCACCCAAATGTGGGCGGTGTCTTCAGGTTGCAGCCTAGATCTGGACATGGAAGAAGGAAAGTTATTCAGCATTTGCTCCCCTGACCTTGCAGCCTTTCCTGCTAGTTAATCTACACTGTTGCTGCCACCCAGAAGATTCCTTCACTCAAGTCAAAATCAGGGCTCCCAATGATGACTGAGGACCAGACACCCTCAAGGTCTTCAGAATCACCTTGGGACTGCTGAGGCACCCAGCAGGTCCTAAGGATTTCCCAGGTGAGTGCTCAGATGTAAGATGTTTGGTTGTTGCTACTACTTGACTGTATTGTATAGGCTAATTTAATAAATGAATGTATGTGTGTGTCCTTTCATTCTGTTGATTCTGATCCTCCAGAGCACAGGTTCTCAACAGGGGTCGCCTAAGACCATCAGAAAATACAGCTATTTACAATGCATAACAGTAGCAAAATCTCAGTAATGAGGTAGCAATGAAAACAATTTTATGGTTGGTGGTCAGCACAACATGAGGAGCTGTGTCAGCTGGTCACAGAGTTAAGAAGGTTAAGAACCACTATCCTAAAGATTCCTGTCTAATATACTAATATATACTATTTTGGTGATTTTTCAAACCTTTTCTCCCTCTCTCTTTTTTTTTGGGGGGGGGGTGTTTGTTTGGTTTTGTTGTTTGTTTGTTTTGTTGTTTTTCAAGGCAGGGTTTCTCTCTGTAATAGCCTTGGTAGTCCAGGCAACACAGATCCACCTACTCACTCCTGCCTCTGCATCCTGAGTGCTGCGATTAAAGGCATAGCCACCATGCCTGACTTTCCCCTCTCTTTGTGGAAAGCTGAAATTATGGAGTGGGTTCTGAGGCATCTTGGAAGGGATTAAAACCTGACAAGATAAAACCAGGAGCCACCAAAGATGGTACCAATGGGTGACGGCATTGAGGGTAGCACGGATGGGGTGGAGGGTGTCTAATGAGAGACCTAGAAAATGGCAGGATTTCCGCTGACAAGGGAATACCTTTAGTAAATGTTACCTGTGCTGGAATGGATTCGCCACAGGCAGAGGCTTCAACCAGACACAGTGCAGAGGGGCTCCACCCCCACCCCAGCACACACACTTACTCTTCCCTGTCTTTGTCCTGCTTCAGTTTTAAATGAACACTTGGAGACCCCAGCCCTTTCTTGGCACTGTGCTGTCTCCAGTGCCCTGCCCAGACTCAAAGCGCAGAGCTCAGGAAATCCGCAAGAGAAGGGCTAGGGGCCCTCCAGCCAGATCGCTGCAAAGCCCAGCCCTCTGAGACCCCTGAGGCAGGAAGATGGCTGGCTCACCAGTTTCCCTCAACCTCCTTCCTGAGAGGAAGGGGCTGCCTATGTCCCCCAAGGGTGAGGACTCAGGGTAGAGCAGGAGGGAAGCCAGGAAGGTGTCGCAATCCTGGGTCCCCTGGCCTGTCATTAACGACGGAGCTAGAAAGAGAAGTTTCGGGAACTTGCCCCAAGAAGAGAGGAGCGAAAGAGAGAGCAAACACAGAGGCTGGGCACATCGCCCCAGCCCCAATGTAAGCAGGGGAGGGCCAAGCCATGGAGGCCCCAGACCATTCCCCAGCATTGCCAAAGCCACGTCAGGGGACCTGCGACAGGTGACTCTTGGGAACTGGGGTGTGTGTGTGTGGAAGTCTGGGGTGTGTGTGTGTGGAAGTCAGACAGCTGAATCTCTTTGGGAATAGGAGCTGAGGTCAGGGATGAGTACATTCCTCCTAGAGGTCTGACCTTCAGATGTGATCTCATGGCCGGGATCTGCTGCAGTTTCCCTCTTGACTAGTCTCTGTTTTCAGCCCTTGGGCCGGCTTCTTCTCCACAAGTATGGCTGTCTCAGAGTCTTGGGCCTCTGTCTCCTCTCCCAGTTCCCTTTGCCTGTTAACTGTTGTT
The DNA here is from genome assembly GCA_004025045.1 of Sigmodon hispidus. NCBI lineage: Eukaryota > Metazoa > Chordata > Mammalia > Rodentia > Cricetidae > Sigmodon > Sigmodon hispidus. The sequence continues at coordinate 5,987 of PVIH01013757.1, forward strand.
GCAAGACTGCTTCTGCCACCCTAGCACCCTGGGCTAGCTTTCTCTGCCTGTCTCTCCAGCCTGGTCTTGCGGTTGTTGTTGAAGTGCGCAGATAAGGCTTATCACCATGTAAGCAGATAAGATCCTTGAGCTTCTGATCCTCCTGCATTCCAAGCCCTAGGACCACAAGCATGCACCAGCAAGCCTGATTCTCAAAATGGTACTGGGGAATCTAGCTTAGGGCTTTGTGTGCACTAGACAAGCATCCTACCAACTAAGCTAATCCCCATATGCTTTGTATTTTTGAGATAGTTTCTCACCAAGATGCTCAAACTAGATCTGAATTTCTTCTATAGCCCAAACTGGCCTTGACTTGCAATACGTTTGCCTCCACTTCCAAGGTAGCTGGGATCTCAGCCCATGCCATTGGGCCAGGCTCTGCCTCAATTTATCTCTGTGTATGTCTTTCCCCCAGCCCATCTATCTATCCATCAATCCGTCCATCCACCCACCCCTATCTTTATCTCTACCACACCTGGGAAGCCTTCTCCCTTACCGCCCCCTTCCTCTCTCTCATCTCACAGAGTTTTGAAAGAACGGGACTGCAGAAGGGAGCCAAGGCTGAGTAAGGGAGACAGGGACCACAAGAAGAGGGGACACTGTAGCAGCAATGGCTTATGTCTGTGGGCACAGTGAAGGCAGCTGCTGAGCCCAACAGAGCCATGGAGAGTCATAGGAGCACCCGGAGAACCTGGGAGCTAGAAGTAGACCCAGAAATAGGGTGTGCGGTGTAGCACAGACAAAGGCAAGCTGCTGTTCCCAGAAGCTGTGCCGACAGGCCCTAAGTTCTGCTGGTTCCACTGACTGATTTCCTGCTTTGGGGCTCATCCAGATAGCTGCTGCTTCTGAGAGCTTGCTGTCCCTGTGCCAAAGGCCTTAATCTTAACTGTCTCACTCCGTTATAGCACTGCTGAGACATGAGAGTTACTGCTAATTGTCTTTTTGCAAATGGAGAAACTAAGGCTCAGAAAGGTGAAGTAACTCATCCAAGTTCATCAGGCTGGTAAGTGTTAGAGCCAGGATCAGAACTGGGTTCCCACCTTCTCTGCATATAGTAGTCATAAGCAGGCCAACACCCCAGGGCTTCTGTAGAGGACTGTACTGATGCCAAACATGCCAGCCCCAGGCAACCTAGGGAGGGTGTCTGGTCTTCATTCAGTTGCCTGCTCTTGATATAGCCTGTGGGAAGGAAAAGGTGGTACCAAGTGTGGGCTAGGCCTGGGTACTACAAATAAGTCAAGAAGGGACCAGCATCCTGAGCCCTGGGGGCTAAGTCTTTCCCACTCAGTGTGTACATGTGTATATATGTGGTGATGGAAGATATCCAACTGGTCTGCAGATGTGAGGTTATTTTCTTAGGTTTCTATTGCTGTAATAAAACATCCTGGCCAAAAGCAATCTGAAGAGGAAAGGGTTTTTATTTCAGCGTATACGTCCAAGTAACAGCCTTTCACTGAGAGACGGCAGGGCAGGGACTTGAGGCGGGCACTGAAGCAGAAGCCATGGAGGAGGGGTACTCTTCTGGCTCGCTCCCCACAGTTTACTCAACCTGCCCTCTTATAGCTCCAGGACCACTAGTCCAGGAGTGACACTGCCCAGAGATCTGAGTCTTCCCACATGGATCATCAGTCAAGAAAATGCACCACAGGCTAGCCCACTGGGTGATCTGGTGAGGGCACCACAGGCTAGCCCACTGGGTGATCTGGTGAGGGCACCACAAGCTAGCCCACTGGGTGATCTGGTGAGGGCACCACAGGCTAGCCCACTGGGTGATCTGGTGGGAGCACCACAGGCTAGCCCACTGGGTGATCTGGTGAGGGCACCACAGGCTAGCCCACTGGGTGATCTGGTGGGGGCATTTTTTCAAGTGAGGGTCCCTCTTCCCAAATGACTCTAGCTTATATTAAGTTGACATAAAACTAGCCAGCACAATTGCCAAAGATTAATAGACTGAGATGTCCTGGGCAAGAGGGAAGAAAAGCTTGCGTTCCTAGAGACTCTTATGCCTGTTCTTTCCGGAAGGCAAGTTTCACCTTGGTGATACATAGACAGACAGACAGACAGACAGACAGACAGACAGACACACACACACACACACACACACACACACACACACACACACACACACACGAGTCATTTCTTTAATGCCAAGCTGGGAGAAAGCCCTTGATTTGAACCACTCCACTCAGTACAGGCCAATGCTAACCCCATGTTGCAAACACTGAGACTCAGATAGTCAGATAACCTGCCCAGACTGTGGAGGAGCAAGCCTCAGCTCTGGCTACAAAGCTTGATCTTAACCATCTCTCACTGCCTCTAGGTAAGCATCAAGTTGATGGACGACATGGCGGGGCTGGGAGCCTGCACCCTGACTGGAGCTGCCCTGATCCTCTTCCTACTCCCTAAAAGTAAGTGGGAGTGGGATGGGAGGCTGGGGAGGAGGATTAAAAGGGAGGCATGGGTCTTATGGCTGCTGTGTGCCAGACCCTGGCAATAAACACAACAGCCAAGGGCTCCACATCACAGAATTTAGAGGCAGCAGAGCAGTCACGATTCTAATTATAAAGGGATGTAAGAATTCCAGGATACAGTGCGGGTCACCAAGATGTGAACGTGCTAACCTGGTAAGAGAGGGTCAAGAGAGTACCAGGAGGGAGGAACCGCCGTGCAAAGATCCACAGACGGGAAAGGTCGTGCTGCTTCTTCAAGAATAGACCCAGTGTCTGAGCTGAAACATGAGAGAATGAGGTCAGGAGTTCTGTGAAGGCCGGAGAATTTCACCCTGACCTTGGCTGAACATTCTGATCTGCCAGTTATGGTACAGGATACCCAATTCTCTTAGCTGGGCAGTAGTGCACACCTTTAATCTCAGCATTCAGAAGGTGAGGTAGGTGGATCTCTGTGAGTTCAAGGTCTGTGAGTAATCCTGGTCTATAGAGTGAGTTCCAAGACAGCCAGGGGTACAATGTAAAACCTTGTCTCAAAAAAAAAAAAAAAAATGTTTTTATTCTTCCCAGAGACACAAAGGTAGTGCTAGAGAAGAAATAAAAACAAGCCTGATGCTGACTCACCATAGACAGGCATTGAGCCTCACTGCTGGCAATTAGCTCCTTAGTAATGCCAACCACCCAGCCAGGGAGACCAGAATATGGCAGAGATCCAACAGCAGCCCACAGAACAAAGGGAATGCCTTTAGAATGGACAAGCCTCTGAATTTAGCAGATCAGTGGTAGTGCTGACTAGGATATAAGGCTATAAAGTAGAAAGCCAACCCCACTGTGCTATCCTATCTCAGGGCTGTTACATGCAGCCCTGAGGTATCTTAACAGCTTCGGGCAAGCACTAGACAGGCTGTTATGCATGACCAATTCACTCTACAGGGACAGCTCTGGGTCTGACTAGAAGGAACTGTTTTTTTAATCTCCATTCACAGATGAATTAGTAAGACGCAGAGAGTCCCATTTACATATACTAGGGTTGCTAATAATAAGCAAGACACGCAGTCTAGTCGGTGTGTCTAAGCTCACACCCATCACACCAGCCTGCCTTTGCAGTCACAGGCCTTTGAAGTGTCACAAGCAAAATGGGCTCTTACATCAGATCTGAATTTGACAATGATTTCTGTGGCCTTGGGGGTTCTTATCACTCTGATTGTGGGGTTTTGCTACCCAGCCCCTCCCTAATGAGAAACTGGAGCTGTCTAAGAGGAATAGACTGCATTCATACCCGCATTCAGGGAAGGCTGGGGACACAAATGGTCACACAGTGAGAAAGAGTATGCACATGATGTGAAAGGTGTTCACAGCATACAAAGTGTTTATACCACAGGGCATGCTCGCATCACAGGAAGTATTCACACCATGGGGCACATTCATATGATAGGAAGTGATAGGGAGTATTCACACCATAGGGTTCATGCTTCCGGGAATGTTCACACCTCTGAGGGATGTTCATACTGTAAAGAGGGTTAACACTGAGGGAAGTGACAATCACAAATCAGGAGCTGTTTGTCTCTGTAGAGCCCATTGATCACCATTTATGAGAGAGAGAAACACACACACACACACACACACACACACACACACACACACACACACACGGTTGTTTCTATCTCTCCCTATAGTGCATCTTGCTGGCCCCATACATATTCTTCATGTTTAGTCCCCAAGTCCTTGCAGATCGGAGGGTGAAAAGACAGGAGGACTCTGAGGCTAAGCTAAAGGTCTTGACATGGCCCGTGTTGGCCTGGCAGAGGAGTCCTCCAGGGCCCATTCTATCTATCTAGGTCTGGAGAGCTGCGGGCACATCAGGCTCTCAGCCCCAGCTGTCCGCCTGGGGGACCCTGTCGTGGCCTCCTGCACCATCAGCACACACTGCAGCAAACTGGACCGAGAACCACAGATCCTATGGAGACTGGATGATGGACCAAACCAGCCAGGAGACAGACAGCAACATCTGCCTGATGGGACCCAGGAATCCATCATCACTCTGCCTCATGTGAACCACACCAAGACCTTTCTCTTCTGCTTAGTGCCATGGACTAACAGCTTCCAGATCCTGGATCAAGCTGAGCTTCAGGCAGGCTGTAAGTCCTTCCTACCATCCACCCATCTGCTTCCAATGCCCCTTTGCCAGGATCAGGGAGAGCAATGACCTCGAGCAAGTAGCCCTTTGTGAGCATGAAGGAGGGTGTGGTTCTTACTACCAGGTGTCATTATTTAGCCCATTCTCCAGATGAGAAAACTGACATCTAGTGTGGGGAAGTGGCTTACTGAGGGCCACCCTCCACAAGGCTCCTTGTTGAAATACTTGCCTGCATAGCCATTTGGCAAGCTCAGGTCCTTGGCCTTTAAGAGAGGCTCACTTCCAGCTCCTCTTAAACCCAGTCCCAGTTTTCGTTCCAAAATGAGCAGTGAGCAGGATGGAGTTTGTGTCAAGCGGAGGTATAAGGAACAAATAAGGACCAAAGTATAATTGATGGCACATCTTTAATCTCAGCAGAGGAAGGGTGAGTCTCTGTGGATTTTTGTGGATTTTTTCCCAAGAGACAGGGTTTCTCTGTGTAGTCCTGGCTGTCCTGGAACTCATTCTGTGGACTAGGCTGGCCTTGAACTTAAGAGATCCTTCTGCCCATGCTTCCCAAGATCTCTGTGATTCTAAAGACAGCTTGATCTACATTTTTAGTTCTGGAGCAACTAAGGCTACATAGTGAGACCCTGTATATTTCACACCCCCCCCCCAAAAGAAATTAATGCTAGGGCTGAGAATGTAGCCCCATAATAGAATACATACTTAACATGAGCAAGGTCCTGAGTTCAAATCCTAGCACCACACCAATCAATAACAGAGCCAGGCATGGAGGCACACACTACTTGGAAGCTGAATCAGTAGGATGATAAATTAGACAGTAGCCTATATCATGAATCCTGTCACCAAAAGAAAGAAATCACTGATCATCGCAGGTCCCATAAGCACCCTTGTGAGCACCCTGTACAAAGGAAGTCACTTAGCCCCCCTGTGAGTTCCTTTTATATTACTGTGGCAAAATACCATGACGAAGGAAACTTAAAAGAAAAAGCATTTAATTGGGCTTACACTTCCAGAGGGTTAGAGTCCATAATGGTGGAGCAAAGGCCTGGTGGCAGAGACAGCTGAGAGTTTCTGTCTTGAACAGTAAGCAGCAGATAAAGGAGACAAGCTGAAAATGGAACAGATTGTTTTGAAACCTCAGAACTCACCTTCAGTGACACACCTTCTCCAACAAGCCTTCCAAAACAGTTCCACCAACTGGAAACTAAGTATTTGAATCAAACCCCCAACAGCTCTTAAAGAAACCTAGAAGAGAAGTTGATTACCGTTACCCCTCTTTTCAGATAAACTGAGGCACAGGAGCAGTTCAGTCACTTGAGGATAAATGGCTAATGATTGACCAAGCCAGAATGAAGCCCAGGCTGTCTCAGAGGGACCACCAGGCTGCTGAGAGTCTGGGATGCTTATCCCTGATAGTAATGTAGCTGCCCTTACAGGCCCACACCAAAGAATAGTCCAGACCCAGGAAGTAAGGCCACACTCTCCCTCACGAAGGTTGTAACATTCTTCCTACCCTAACCAGATCCACCTGCCAGCCCCTCCAACCTGTCGTGCCTCATGTATCTCACCACCAACAGCCTGGTCTGCCAGTGGGAGCCAGGCCCCGAGACCCACTTGCCCACCAACTTCACCCTAAAGAGTGTCAGGTACATAGTTTCCATGCCAGCTCCTTCCTCCAGATCCTGGGTTGGGGCACAAGTCACTGTGGGGTTGGGGAGCCAGAGGCAAAGGGAGGGAGGCTTGCCTTCTTCCTATGCTTGACACCAAAGCCCAGCCTCTTGGCAGGAGTCGTGCGGACTGTCAGTACCAGAAAGACTCCTCCATCTTGGATTGTGTGCCTGAGGATGGGCAGAAGAGCTGTTCCATCCCCCGCAAACACTTGCTGCTGTACCAGAATATGGTCATCTGGGTTCAAGCAGAGAATGTGCTAGGGATCAGCAAGTCCCCAAAACTGTGCCTTGACCCCATGGATGTTGGTGAGTGATGCTGGGTATGAGAAAAAGGAGAAGGGACTGGAGAGATGGCTGAGCGGTTACGAGCACCGTCTGCTCTTCCAGAGGACCCGGGTTCAATTCCCAGAAGAGTACAGAGAAGAAACACACACCTAGGCACAAACAGGGAGATTTTGAGAAACCGAAGAGAGAAATCAGGACCAGAGATTAGGTTCATTCCTTTATCTTATTTATTCACTTATTTATTCACTGCTTTTTCAGAACAAGGTTTCTCTGTATAGCCCTTGCTGTCCTGGAACTCACTCTGCAGACCACGCACCCAGCTCATCTTATTTACTTACTTATAGGCGCAGTGCATACATATCATGGGGCACACGTGCAGGCCAGGGGGACTTTCTAGAATCGATCTCTCCTTTAGCCTTGAAGGCAGGGTCTCTCTTGTCTCTAATGCTGCTGCCCTTGTACTCTAGGGAATATGACTCGGGAGCTTCAGGGTGATCCTCCTGTCTTTACCTCCCAGTTTGCCACAAAAATGCTGGCATTACAGATATGCACCATTGCCCTGGGTTTTTGACACGAGTTTTGGGATTGAACTTGACCTTGTGTTGTCAGGCCTGTGTAGTGGCATTTTTACCCAATGATCCATCACCCCAGCCTTCAGCTCATTTCTTGAAACCCCCCCTGCCCCCACATACACACCTACTAGACTGTGATGATTAAAGATAGGGCAATGAGCACAACTTCAGAAGTCCCATCCTCGGAATATTACAACAATTTTGATAGCAAAATAAAAAAAAATAGTCTGCCTGATGACTTTGGAAGTTGAGAACCAAGTAGGCCATTGGAGGACCTGAGAGGGCATGCTACTGGATATCTGGGAAGAAGATGCTCTAAGCAGACACAGCAACCAGTTCAAAGCCCCTGAGGCAGGCCTTTACCTATATGAGTACAGAAGCTCATACCCAAACACAGATCAAGATATAGCAGCAGACAGAGAAAAAAAAAGAGACAGAAGGGGGCGCTAAGACATGCGGCAGAGAAAAGTTTGACAAGCCCACCTTTTGCAGTGAAATTGGAGCCTCCCACACTTCGAGCCCTGGACATTAGCCCTGATCTAGTCCCACAACAGCCGGGATGCCTGTGGCTGAGCTGGAAGCCATGGGAGCCCAGTGATTTCATGGACCAGAAGTGTGAACTGCGCTACCAGCCACAGCTTAGAGGCACCAACTGGACCCTGGTGAGGCAGGGACGACCCTGAGCCGGAAGTAGGGGATTGAGAGAGGGCAGGTTGGATTTAGTGTCACTTCCCAAACACCAGGTGTCCCACCTGCCTTCCAGAGAAGACCAGTTCAAACTCTGCGGGCTCCTTCAGGCTCTAGTATACACCTTGCAGATTCGATGCATCCGCTCACCTCTGCCTGGACTCTGGAGCAGCTGGAGCCCCGGCCTACAGCTGAGACCCTCCATTAAGGGTAAGAAACCAGAAGCAGCCAGCCAGCAGAGCCTAGTCCAGTCCCCAGGGACCTCCCCAACAAAACCCTCACATCTTACCCCCTCTCCAGCCCCCACCATCAGACTGGACACGTGGTGGCAGAAGAAACAACTGGATCCCTGGACAGTGAGTGTACAACTGTTCTGGAAGGTAACTCTCTGAGACCCCCTCCCACCCCAACAGAGCCCCAAGGTAGGCCACAAGACTACAGTGAGCCTGGAAGGCCAGGGGGTAGTTTGCATGCATTTTATACATACTTGCCTCAGAAAGCTGAGTAGCAGCCTTAGGAAGAGACTGCAATGCAGGGCTCTGGGATCATCTGTGCCCTGATGGGTCCAGTCAGAGAATAGTTAATCACCTGCTTCTTTTTTTTTTTTTTTTAAAAAAAACTTCATTTATTTATTTATTTGCCTTGGTGTTTGCCTGGAACTGGAACTACAGACAGTTGTGAGCTGCCATGTGGGTGCTGGGAATCGAACCCGGGTCCTCTGGAAGAGCAGACGGTGCTCTTAACCGCTGAGCCATCTCTCCAGCCCCCAATCACCTGCTTCTTGTACTGTCTTCTTCCTTGTTTCCTTTTTAGATCTTGCCACAGAAAAATAGAGGGAGGGGTGAAGGGGTTTAGGGCACAGTTCCTATGGCCAGCCTATGCATCACAGGTGTCGGCTAATTCATAATTGAGCTAGACAACTTCCTTACCATGTTCTTCCTCATCCGTCACAGCCAACACCTCTGCAGGAAGACAGTGGACAGATCCAGGGGTACCTGCTCTCTTGGAATCCCTCGGATCAGCAAGAGCTGAAAAGGCTCCTCTGTAACACCACAGAACTCAGCTGTATCTTCTACCTGCCCTCAGGGGTCCAGAATGTGACCCTTGTGGCCTACAACACAGCAGGGACCTCTTCACCTACTCCAGTGGTTTTCTTGGAGAGCAAAGGTAGAGGGGGCTGGCAGCTGAACAGCAGAGGGCAACATGGAAATTTGAAGGCTGGACTGCCTAGGCTTCTACCTGTCTAACCACTTGCTAACAGGGTGGCCTGGACAGGCAACTTCCCTCTCTAACACCTATTGTCTTAAGAATCTGCAAGTGCATGCACTGACATTTCCTCTGGTGGTGGGGAGCCAACTTTGAACCAACCTTTAAATTATTGTTATTAGCCAGAACTAGGTTAATCTGGGAGAATATGCATACATTTATAAGCACACACACACAGAGCTAAGATTCCCACTTAAAAGTTATGTGAATATATATGCATATAGCAGCTGGCAAACAACCTCAGATGTCTTTGGGGGCTGTAGGACCTCCCACTGGTCTGAAACTCACTGATTAGACTCTGGTGGTCAGCTAGCCCCAGGGATCTACCTGCCTCTCCCTTCCCACGGCTGGGTCTATAAGTGTCCCATGCCTGGCTTGTTCTTTTGTTGTTTCTACATGGATTCTGGGAATCAAATTCAGGTCTTTGGGCTTGCCTTACAAACACTTTACCAATTAAATCATCTCCCCCATCCTGGGCTGTTTGATCTTTAATAAGGCTCTCAAGCTCTCTGTACCTCCCATTTTTCACTCTTTGATAAAATGGAGACAAGCATAATACTCCCTGTTATGACTATTGGAGAACTCAGTGAGTCCGTGCATCAGGCTAAGGACCAGGCTCTGTGCTAGGCTTGTTCTGGACAGCGTCCTTTAACATACATCAAGCCTCTACCAGGTGGGGATTTTTTTGTCAATTCACTTGACAGATGAAGATAGTGGGGTCCAGATGTTGCTACCCCTGGATCACAGGTCTGTTAATAGCAAAGGTTGGATTTGGATCCAAGTGTCTTGTACTGAGGCCTGCATACTTTTCATCTTAGCTCCTATTTTCTCCCCAGGTCCAGCTGTGACTAGACTCCATGCCATGGCCCAAGACCCGGATAGCATCTGGGTAGACTGGGAAGCACCCAGCCCTCTGCCTCAGGGCTATCTTATTCAGTGGGGTCAAAAGTCTCCCAACCACAATTACAACAAGACCTGGAAGATGGAGTTCAGTGGGAACATCACTGGAATTCTATTACAGGGTGAGACGGACCTGGGAGCGGGGATACGAGGTGGTACTTGTCTAGAGGTAGCAAGGGCAGCTGGAACCTCCCTATAGAGCAGCCTCCGCAGCCTTTTCTGGACCCTTACCTTGGGGAAGTGCTTCCAATACTCTAGCCTGTCTTTGTCTAGCCCCCACTCTGTTCCTACCCTAGTTCTCTGGTCCACTTTCGCTTCGTGACATCCATCCAATGAACTAGATGTTATTCTAGATGGTTGTGAGGCACCATGTGGTTGCTGGGAATTGAACTCAGGACCTCTGGAAGAGCAGCCAGTGCTCCCAATCTCTGAGCCATCTCTCCAGCCCCCCATCCAATGAACTAAAAAGATGTCTGCAATTAGTCCCATAGTCAAAATCAGGCCATGCAGAAAGGTGATTCTAAAACTGGGTTGCAGAAGTTAGCCCCAGCCTTAGTGTTATCTCCTCGTCTCTCTGCAGAAAACATAAGTCCCTTTGAGCTCTACGAAATCATGGTGGCTCCCCTGTACCCAGGCATCGTGGGACCCTCCATAACAGTCTACAGCTACTCTGGAGAGAGAGGTTTGTCTACCATCAGCATCCTCTCCTCTCTCCTTGGCTGGCCCCTAACTAGGAATACGAGGAAATGGTACCCTATTACTTCTAACCTTTGAGAGGGATGTTCTATATCCTGGCTTACACTGGAACTCCAAAAGCTGGACAGAATTCAGGAGATGGGGTAGAAGACAGGAAGCCGTGAATGTGAGAGAATCAGGGAGGGAGGGAGCCTCACAGAATCAATTTGTAGCCCCAACAGAAATTCAGTGTCACATCTGATAGACTAGAATGGAGTCCCCGTCATGATTCAGAGGGTGATTGACTGGCAGAAATCAGATACCAAGTCAGATAAAATCAAATGTGGCAGAAATGGGAGAGCAAATATTTGCAACCAGACAGAACTGATTTCAAACCCAGGCTCTGCCTCTGTGAGCCATAAAGGGCTAGGGAATTCAGATGAAATCCTGAGCAGGGGGTGGACTCTGGACAAAGTGGCTTATACTTCTGACCCTAGAAACTCCAATAAGGAAAGATTATGATTTGGGGGCCAGCCTGAGGTATGTGGTGAAGCCCCTCATCTCAAACAAATACAGTGTCCTTTTGGAAGGGATCTCTCTGTCCTGTGTCTCTGTTTCTGTGTATGTGTGTGTGTCTCTCTCTCTTCCTGTCTCTCTTCCTCTCTCTCTCTTTCTCTCTCTCTCTCTCTCTCTCTCTCTCTCACACACACACACACACACACACACACACACACACACACACACGCTTGCTTTTGTTTTGGAGGATTGGAATTTGATTTTTATTGTTTCTGTTGTTGTTTTAGTTTATTTATATTATGTGCGCATGATGAGCACAAATGGATGCACACATGCCAAAGTGTCTGTGGAGGTCAGAGGACAGCTTAGTAGAGTTATTCTCCCCTACCATCTGTGTGGTGTACTGAATGGCTTTCGGGCAGGATCTAAAGTCATCTGGGTCTAGGGAACCTCAATTGAGCAACTGCCCACATCATATTGGTCTGTGATCGCATCTATGAGAAATATATATCGGCCTTAATTGATGATTGATGTGGGCAGGCCTAGCCCGCTATGGGAAGCACCATCCCTAGTTAGGTAGTGGGGATGGGTTGTATAAGACAGTTAAATGAGCAAGCCAGAGAGCGAGCCATTACATTAAATAGCCTTCCTCCATAGTTTCTGCTTCAGTTCCTCCTTGAATTTTTTTTTTAATGCTCTGACTTTTCTCAACAATGAATTATAACTGGAAGTGTAAGCTTGAAAAAAAAAACTTTGCTCCCCGTTATGGGACGTTCTATCTGGGTACCGGTTGGGATGAGTTAGAAGGCGCATACTCTCTGCACAGACTCCAAGCTAGCATAGCAGGAATCGTCTAGTGCGCATGCCCAGGCACATTACCCAGAAGAGTGCTGCTGCGGTTTTACCGAGCTGTCTGGCTGTGTTCCCACCACACCTTCCCAAGTCACTTTTGGTCGTGGTACATATCAAAGAGATAGGAAAGTAAAGTAGAGCGCGTAGGATCCAGAAATTGAACTCAGGTCTCCAGCCTTGCAGTGCAAAGACTTTACCTGCTGAGCGTTTTGTTTATGACTCCTTTATATTTGTTTTAGGTGAGGGTCTTACACCATAGTCCAGGCTGGCCTCAAATGTACAATAATCCTCCTGCCTCACTCTCCAGACATGCAGAACCACACACGGCTCCTCGAACTCTTTTTTTCTCAGTCCCAGCTTCTGGGTCCACAAACTTACCAGAGCCCGGTCAGACACACTTGCTCTGATCACATCAATCCTTCTACCTATCTTCTTTCTCACCACAGCCCTTCCTCGTGCTCCAGACCTACATCTAAAGCACATCGGCAGGACCTGGGCACAGTTGGAGTGGGTACCTGAGAGCCCTTGGCTTGGGATGATACCCCTCACCCACTATACCATCTTCTGGACCAATGATCAGAACCAGTCTTTTTGTGAGTCTGGCATCAGACCCCCACAAGCCCAGGGGGCCTCGAAGGGGTGTTCCTCAGCAGGTACACAGGTGTTTTAGCACTCCAGGCTGACCATACGCTCCATCCACAGCCATCATGCTGAATGTCTCCTTACATGGCTTTGTCCTGGACCACCTGAAACCTGCAAGCTTGTATCATGTCTACCTCATGGCCACCAACCGGGCAGGCTCCTCTAACAGTACAGGCCTAACGCTGATGACCTTGGCCCTAGGTAAGGAGGAAGGAAGGTTGACAGGAATGGCTGTTGCCCCACTTTGCCTCTCTAGAAATCCTGATTTTGCTGCCAGGTGTGGTGGCACACAGCTTTAATCTCAGCACTGACACAGGGACAGAGGGAGCTCTGTATGAAGCTATTCTGATCTACATGGGGTTTCAGGCCAACCGGGGCTACAAAGTGAGAACTTTTCTCAAAAACAAACAAACAAATAAATAAATAGGAATTCTTATTTTAAAGGGAGAGGAGGGGGCTGGAGAGATGGCTCAGTGATTAAGAGCCCTGACTGTTCTTCCAGAAGACCTGAGTTCGATTCCCAGAATCCACATGGCAGCTACCAACTGTCTGTAATTCCAAGATCTGACACCCTTACTTACACAGTTATACACACAGGCAAAACACCAATTCACATTAAATAAATATTTTAAAAAAGAAAAAATAGAGAGGAGGAGATTGTGTATGTGTTTGGGTTTTGTTTTTTTTTTTTTTCTTTCTTTCTTTCTTTTTTTTTGCTTGTTTCTTTGTTTTAGTTTAAAAATGAAAAAAAGTTTAGGGTGGTGGTGGCATATACCTTTGATCTCAGCATTCAGGAGGCGGAGGCAGTTGAATCTCTGAGCTTGAGGCCAGGCTAATCGGGCCTCAAACTAATTCCAGGACAGCCAAGGCTACACAGAAAAATCCTGTCAAATAAATAAATAAATAAATAAATCTTAATTTTGAGAGTAATAGGGACCTGCCTTTGGATCTGCTGGTCTGAAGGAGAGACCAAGACCCATCTGAAGGGACCTGCAGCCCACCAGTCTTACTCATAAATGTTCCTGCCCAGCCAAGATGTCTTTAACTTTTCTACTTTTAACTGTTTTTCACACAAGAAATTTTTACATAATAAGTACATTCTGAGTATGTACACTTGTAAAATATATCCAGATCAAACACTTACTGGTAATAAACAATGCATTTATTTATTTATTTATTCAGAAGCAATAAAGAATTGAGGTATGCGTATAAGTTTTCATTTATTAAAGGCTAGAGCAAACCTGCATACCAATGAGGTGGATGTGTTTATTTCTCTTACACAGATAATTAAATGTTGATTGGATGTTTGGTACTGCAGGGCAAAGAACATCTTCAGCCACCTTCAACATTTTTCAGAGTTAATCAATATTTTGATTTTTAGAATCATCAATGCTGAGAACAACACACTGCATAAATATATAGTACCAAATGACAGACGTATGCTTGGGGCCATTTCAGAAACTGTTGGAATTCTGTTGAAGCCAGAATTCATCCAACAGTTTTTTTGTGTGTATGAAATTCAAGTCAGCAACTCAAACACCAATTCTTAACATTAATCATTCTAATATACAATCCAAAGATACACCGATTTGATATCCACATGCTGAGGATTGACGGCAGAAAATTATTGAAAGTCTTTGTTTCCAGAATTAAGCTGTCATAGCAGAAACCTTTGTGGGTACAGTACACACACTGAGATTCTGAGGTTTCTTAGCATATGACAGAGTCTTGAATCTGAGCCAAGATGTTTCAGTGACTTGGTGATGTTGTGTGATGTGATGGCATGCGCAGTGCAACGTGTGTTTCTGTGTGCGTGCGTGCGTGCGTGCGTGCGTGCGTGCGTGCGTGTGTGTGTGTGTGTGTGTGTGTGTGTGTGTGTGTGTTTAAAACCCAGGCTGCAGGCAGGGAACGCACACACCGAAACAAGGTGAGGGCTACTAGATGCATGTTAAATACATTATGTGTTTTGTTTTTTAAAGTTAATTTTTGTTTGTTATCCTTTAAAAAAAAAAAAAAAAAAAAACTTTTACCTCTGCCAAAATGTTGCCACCCCACATTCAGCTCCACTGACAGGGTCATGGCTCACCGTGGAAAAGCTACACCTTAAACTCTTCTTGCTTCCACTGCAGATACATCAGAGCTACAGGTTTTCCTGGGCCTACTTATCTTCCTAGTTTTGATCCTCATCTTCTGTGTGACTGCCTGGTTCTGCTGCAGGCACAGGCGAGTATTTCCCAGACCTCCTGCTACCCATGGGTGGGGAAGCCCATCCCTGCCTCCCCAGACTTCCAGGACCAGGGGTGGGGGGATAGGGGATGGGGGGGTCTGTCCTTCCCTCTCTTCCCCTCTTCAGCTGTCAGAGTACAGCACAGGATGGATGACAAGCCAAAAGAGAACAACTAATCCAGAATTCACTTGCC
Organism: Sigmodon hispidus; assembly: GCA_004025045.1. NCBI lineage: Eukaryota > Metazoa > Chordata > Mammalia > Rodentia > Cricetidae > Sigmodon > Sigmodon hispidus. The sequence goes on from PVIH01013757.1 coordinate 21,101, forward strand.
CCCACTTCTCCAGCAAGAAGAATTTCTTCTGGCCAAATGTGCCTGACCCAGCCCACAGCAGCCTGAGCTCCTGGGTGCCCACCATCATGACGGAGGTGATCAGGAGGCAGAGAGGGATATATACCTTGATTAGCAGCTGGCAGATGAGGCACAGCTTCTAGAGATGCCCTTCTAAGGAACACACACCTGAGTCTAACTTTCAACCAGAGACACACCACACACACCACACACACACACACTACTTTGAAGAGATGCAGGCCTGAGTTTGACTCTCACACTACGTCATAACACAATGGATGCATGGGTGCTGTGGTGGGGCTGGGAGGTACTGTGGTAAAGCGGGGAAGGGGGGTGTCTTTCATGACAGACACATGTCAGGAATGTATAAGTGCCAGGCAAGTAGAGCCTTTGTTCTCTGCCACACAGCAACAAGAGACATCACACAATTGCCTCATCTCAGGAAGGCACACTGAGTGAGGCAGACACTGGAGATCAACCATGCCTCTTGTATCCCTGTGTTTAGGAAATCCTCCAGCTGCCCAGCCTCTGGGACTCCAGCATGCCACCAGTCACCAAGGTCACTGTACTGGAGGAAGATAAGAAGCTGAACAACTGGAATTCCAGTGACAATTCTTTAACTAACAGCCTTCCCACCCTGGTTCAGGCCTACATGCTCCAAGGAGATCCCAGAGCCCCTTCTCACCAGTTCCAACCCTCCTCTGGTGCTGGCGACCAGGTCCTGTATGGTCAGGTGCTGAGGAGCCCTGCCAGCTCAGGAGTAATGCGGTACCTTCGCTGTGACTCCACTCAGCCCCTTTTGGGGGCCCTCACACCCAGCCCTAAGTCCTATGAAAACATCTGGTTCCATGCAAGACCCCAAGAGACCTTTGTGTCCCAAACCCCAAGCCAGGAAGATGACTGTGTCTTTGGGCCACTGTTTGATTTCCCCCTCTTTCAGGGGCTCCAGGTCCATGGTGTTGAAGAACAAGAAGGTTTCTAAGACTCTTGGGTCCTTGAATCCTGAAGGCCCTGGCCAGTTCAAGAGAGAAGAGGTCTTCACTAAAATCTGCTAGCCCTAAGAGAGGCAGAAAGGCCCAGTCTGCTCCAACCCTGGCCACTAGTACCTCTCCTTTATCCCAACCTCCACAGGCTGTACCCTGAAGCACGAATTCTAGTTGGTATTTAATATAAACTCAGAGTCAGATATTGAGGAAAAGCTGGAATATCAGAGAGAGAAAACAGACCACAGTCAGTTCTCACCCAGCCAACTTCTCAGGGTAAAAACTATCTTCCAGATTCCTCAGCCTGGCTTCTTATTGCCTCTACAGAATACCACACCCTCTGCCTCTGCCTACACCTCCTTAAATATCTTCTGTGCTCAGTTCTTTCACTTCCGGGTTCAACTCTGCATCATATTCTAGAGTTAGAATTAAAGGTGTGAGTTACTACTGTTTGGTAGTTAGGCCTTGAACTCACAGAAACACAGAAAGATCTGTCTCTGGAATTATGGAATTAAAGGCATAGGTTACCACTCTCTGACCCTCCTGGCTTGATGGTGGGTGAATGTATCTGTTCTCTGATATTCCAGACTGGTTTTATTAAATATAAAATATATCACCACAGCACCCCAGGACACTCTCATCCTCTAGGATCCAGAGAGAGAGACTGTTTCCAACTCACCACTCACCTTTTGTCTCTCCCGCAATTTCAGTCTGTTAAACCTATTTTAGTTTTGGGGTCGGGGCTGGTGTTTTCAGAAATTCTTGCCAGACATGGTAGCACATGCCTATCATACCAACATTGTTCTTCCAACACGGGATGAAGAGGCAGGAAGATTGTAAGTTCTAGGCCAGCCTGGGCTACATAAGGAGATCTTCTCTCAAAAACTAAGCAAAAGTGGGGGCTGGAGAGGTGGCTCAGAGGTTAAGAGCACTGGCTGTTCTTCTAGAGGACCTGAGTTCAATTCCCAGCACCCACATGGTGGCTAACAATCATCTATGATGACATCTGGTGCCCTCTTCTGTATAATATATAACAAATAAATCTTAAAAAAAAAAAACTAAGCAAAAGCTAAATAAATAATAAACCTTTTGTTTCATTTATTTATTTGGGGGCTCACACACAAGTCAGAAGATAACTTTTGGGCATTGGCTCTGTTCTTCCAGCATGTGAATCTTAGGAACTGAACTTAGTGGCAAGCACTTTTTCCCATGAAGTCAACTCACTGGTTCCAGAAAAGAATCCCTTGAACATGACTGTCTTTTACTTTTCAGGGCCCAGCAATCAGAAAGATATTTCTCAGAATCACTTATCTGTTCCTTCATCCCTCCCTCTCTCCTTCCTTCCTTCCCTCCTTCCTTTCTTCCTGCCTGCTTCCTTCCACCAGCTCCTACCTAGCATCTAAGTCCTTTGTTAGCATCAAGAGACACAAAGGGAAAGTTCAGTCCCCATAGAGAGCTCCCATGTTGGCAGTAGATACTTGAAACTGATTATCAAGACACAGGCAAGACTGACTTCGGAGGCCTTGGAACACTAGGGAACACAGGCTAGAGACCAGCCCTGCTGGTACCTATAACTCCAACACTTGGGAGGCTGAACCAGGAAGATTGTACATTTGTGGCCAACCTGTGATACATAGCAAGTCAAAGCACCTCTCTCTCTCTCTCTCTCTCTCTTTTTCTCTTTATCTGCTTCTCTCTCATGCATGAGTGTGTGTGTGTGTGTGTGTGTGTGTGTGTGTGTGTGTGTGTGTGTGTGTGCCCTACATGAGTATAGTGGGTGGCTGGAGAGATAGCTTAGCAGTTAAGAGCACTGGCTTCTCTTCTGGAAGACCCAGGTTCGATTCTCAGCCCCCACTTTGTGACTTATAACCATCTATAATTCCTGCTCTAGGAGATCCAGTGCTCTCTTTGGCCTCCATGGCAGCAGGCACACAGGCGATTCACAGATGCACATACAAACAAAACACTCATAAAGTAAGATCTTACTGAGGGTGAGATGGCACTTCATTTCATTTCACTTCGTTTTGTTTTGCTTTTCAAGGCAGGGTTTCTCTATAGCCTTGGCTTCTTGGAACTTGTTTGTAGACCAAATTAGCCTCAGATTTACAAAGATCTGATGTGAAATGTCTTTTTTTTTTTTTAAGCTTTATTTATTTATTATTTATTTATTTATTTGCCTTGGTGTTTTGCCTAAAACTGGAACTACAGACAGCTGTTAGCTGCCATGTGGGTGCCGGGAATCGAACCCGGGTCCTCTGGAAGAGCAGACGGTGCTCTTAACCACTGAGCCATCTCTCCAGCCCCAGCGAAGTGTCTTTCTATATGCTGTGAATATGCTTTATTACTTTTTGTTAATAAAGAAGTTGTTTTGGCCTATGGCAAGGTAACTTCAAGGCAGGTGGGAAAGCCAAGCAGAGATGAAGAAGGGCAGAGTCAGGGAGACACCGCAAGCTGCTGTGGGTGGGAGACATTCCTCCAGACCATAGGCTGAGTTGGATCAGAAAGCTTCTGGCTACCAAGATCTGCCTGCCTTTGCTTCCTAAGTGCTGGGATTAAAGGTATGTGCCACCACCACCACCACCACCTTGCTAACAGTGCACTGTTAATTTGTAGTTCCATTGTGGCCAGGCATATTAAATAATTTTCAAATATCTATTGACAATTTTCATTTCTTCTCTTGAGGTCTGACCAATTCACTTGCCCATGTATCAACAGATGATTTTGGCATGGAGAGTGTAATTATTGGAGTTCTTTGTATAATATATTAAATTTCATTAAATGACTAACTGGCAGAATTTTCTCCAATTCTGTAGGCACCACACACATGTAGAGACCAAATACTGAACTCTACTTTATATGGTTATTGTTTTGTTTTGTGTTGTTTTTGAAATAGGATCTCATTAGTACTGGATGGACTGAAACTTGCTTTGTAAACCAGGCTGGCTTCAAACTCAGAGAAATCTACCAGTCAGTTCTAAGAGCTGGGACTAGAGGCATGCACCACCATGTTAATCCACCTCATTTTTTTCTTCTTCCTTTCCTTCTTTCCTTTCTTCCTTCCTTTCTTTCTTTCTCTCAGATTTACCTATTTTGAGCCAGGTGGTGGTGACACATGCCTTTAATCTCAGAACTCAGAAGGCAGAGGCAGGCAGATCTTTGTGAGTTCAAGGCCAGCCTGATCTACAGAGTGAGTTCCAGGATAGACTCCAAAGCTACACAGAGAAACCCTGGGGAGAAAATTGGGAGGAAAGTAGCCAACGAAGGAGGGGGACCCAGGGACAAACCACACAGCAAGTCATGGAGTAAGAAGCAAAGAAAAGTATATAGGAATAGAAAAGAAAAAGCCCAGAGGCAAAATATAGACAGAATAATTTAAAATTAAGGAAAGCTGGCTAGAAAGAAGCCAAACTAAGGCTGGGCACTAATAAAGAAGAATAAGCCTCTGTGTGTGATTTATTTGGGAGCTGGGTGTCTGCCCCTCCCCCAAAGAGCAAAACAAACAACAACAACAGGTCTTGTGTAGCCCAGGTTGGCCTCAAACTTGCTTGCAACCAAAGATGACCTTGAAAGCCTTCTAATCCTTTTACCTTCAATTCCAAAGTGGTGGGATTACAGGCTCATGCCACTACACCGAATTTGTATGTACTGCTGGGGATCCAACCCAGAACTGTGCATTCTAGGTAGGGACTCTACTAACCTAACTACATTCCCAATTGCCCAAAGTCATTTTAATTTCATACAACCACACTCTTATCAATTTTTGAGATTATTTCCTGTGCTATTGGAGTCCTCTTCCGAAAACCCTTGTCTATGTCTGCGTTTACTTTCCTCTGGCCTTGGTCTCACTCAGGTTTGGAGTCATGTCAGAATACCCTGCATTCTTTCCTTGGCCTCTAAACTCCCTACTTTTTCTTTATATTTGTCCTTATATACCTCATTTCACTATTATCACAGCTAACTGAATACTATTTAATCATGTGTTTTATATACAATGGCCTCAGTTTACACGTTGAACAACCTAAAAGACACATTACCATCCCCATTTGTTGTTTGAAAACACTGTGGCCTGCAGCCAGAAGTTTCTGGCCTGTCTGGCCTGAGGTCCAAACCTGCAGTCATGTAGTCGCTTAGCCCTAAATAATTATTTACTTATTTACAGAATTTACAGACACTTATATTCATTAAATGCTGTTTGGCCTATGGCTCAGGCATATAACTTACTAATTCTTACTCTTAAACTAACCCATGATTAGCCACATGACTTAGAGCAGCATTCTCATCCTGCTTCCTCCGTGTCTCCGTGTCATCTCTGCTCTGCTCTTCCCAGAAGTTAACTCGTACTTCCTGTCTGCCTTCTGGCCAATCAGTGTTTTTTTTGATTTAATAAAAGTTTTATTTTTCCAAATGTACAGCTGATTGAGCCTACTCATGCATCTTCAGCAGCTGGGGCATTTC
>PVIH01013757.1:26656-57014 GCA_004025045.1 Sigmodon hispidus
TCATATGTAGCTTTGTCAAATAGGACTAGATTGTTGAGCTTGTCTCGAACTTTGCCCTTGGACCACTTCTTCTTTTTGGCCTTGCCACCAGACTTATTTACTGGGTCTTTGTCTTTTTTGGCCGACTTTCCGGCATCTTTCTTCTTCTTGTCATCCTTGGGAGGCATGGTGGAGCAGGGAGAGTGGCGACAACCACCCCAATCAGTGTTTTATTAAACCAATAGAAGGAACAAATATTTACAATGTAGAAAAAAGCACAATCCTGCAGCAATGGCCCAGAAAAGTAAACTTTGCCTGCAGGGTCTCACAGTAATGGCTCAGATTCCTTCCAGAATCTCCATCCTCAGTCACTGGGCTACAAAGCTGCCTAAGGAAAGCTGGAATCTGGGTGTTCTTACAGGGCCTGCAACTCTGGGGAAGGAGGAAAGACAAAAAAATATTAACTTCTGGGAAGGGTATGACCCTAGAAGTCTCCAACTAGAACCTATGGCAGTGGTTCTTAACCTTCCTAACGCTGCGACCCTTTCATTCAGTTCCTCTTGTTGTAGTGACCCTCAACTATAAAATTATTTTTGTTGCTGTTTCATAACTAATTTTGCTATTATTAATAATAATGTAAATATCCGATATGCAGAATATCTGATATGTGACCCTTGTGAAAGGGTCCTTCAATTCAATTCCAGGGGGTCATGACCCATAGGTTGAAAACCACTGAACTGGGGCTGGAGAGATGCCTCAGAGGTTAAAAGCACTTACTGTTTTTCCAGAGGTCTTGAATTCAATTCCCAGCAACCACATGGTGGCTCACAACCATCTATGATGACATCTGGTACCCTCTTCTGTATACTGTATACATAATAAATAAATAAATATTTTTTTAAAAAAAAGATGAGCTAAGGTCAAGTACGTAGGAAATAATTAAGACTGGATACAAGGTCAGTAAGTGACGTTTTAGAGTTTACACAGAGCTCTACGCAAGTAGCCATAAAACCAAGACACCCACCAAGCCAATCCTGCCAGCTCCAAACCAATTCCTAAGCACTTCAGACCAATCCATTCGCTCAGCCTTCGGCTGCTTTTGTCGAGCGCTCACTTCGATTGGTCGAGCCTGAACCGTCATGGCTGCGCCCATGTAACCTGGCGCCACCACCGAGGGGTCAGTGGCGGCCGGGCCGTGGGGTCAGGAGTCGCCATGCTGCGGGCGGCGTGGCGTGCGCTGAGTTCCGTTCGTGCCCAGGCAGTGGCACCGGCTCCAGTGTCTGCCCTGAGGAGCGGAGGAAGTGGCAGTCTACCCTTTCCACGCTGCGGCCTGCAGCCTCCGAGTAAGCCGCAGAGCAGTGGGCAATGGGGCTGGGCGAAGATGGAGAATACCAGGCACCCGGCAACCGGAGAAAGACAGTGGCAGGATGAGAAACAAAGGATGCGGCTTTGAAAGCAGTGGCCAAGTGGGAAAGAGGGAAATGGGGCGCTCGTTAGGTGCGGGTCCACGCAGTCCGTGGTAGAGGGGTCGGTCATGCTGGGCTGCGGAAGGCAGAGTCTCAGCTCTTTCTGTTCTGCATAGGTCTCCTGCAGGCCGTCCGTGCATACGCCGTCCAGAAACCAGGTAAGGAGGACTTGGCTGAGGCTTGACGCAGAAGAGAGACCGCCTAGAAAGCTCAGGGTGGACAAGGGGACAGAGGTGGTGCGTAAAGGGACGAGCCATATGACCCCCTACATCCACGTCATATAGAGCCCTACGCCGCAAGTCTGTTTATGGGTGTATAAGGAGGCAGGATTAAGAGTTTTCGGGTGGAACGTTAGTAGAAATGAGTGAGTTTTTGACAGGCAACACCAGATCTTCCTAGAGTGAAATACTTTTTATCTGCCATTCTGAAGGAAATAGTTTCCCATCCCAAGTTAGCATGCCTTAGGGCCCGCTAACGAACAAATATTATTTGAGGTAAGTTTACTTTGTGTGAATTAGTGCTGGCATGAGTGTCAAAGAATCCATTAGAACACATTGGTACTAAGATTCAATCATGATAACATAAGAAAACACCCTTAGCTCTGTACTCAGTAAATTGTAAGGTTTAGTAGTATTTACCAATGTTAGTGTCCTTTACATAGTGGCAGAACAGAGTCTGACTACAGAGGATAATCATCTTGGTCGGGTTGGACTGGGTTGGACTCGAGGAACACAGTAGGAATGCACATACCAAAGCTGAGCTTATGGTCAGCACTACTAGATCACTGACATTTCCCCCAAAGCTAGCTGTATTTTCTCTACCCTTTATTTCATTCATGTAGCCAACCAGCAAGCTTTGTTAAGTCTTACTCTAGGCCAGACCATGGACCAGACAGGGAATTAAGTGACTCAAAGGAAGCCAAACTCACTCCTGTCCACGGGAGAACCTGTCCCAGTGTGGAAGAGAGTTTGTGAGAAATGGAGGCACGGTACATGTCTTGGAGGAAAAGCCATCTATTTGCAATATGAAATATGAAAGCAGGTGTCCACGGGGCTTGCAGAGGAGGAGAAATTGGGCTTAGATAAGTCTGTTGCCTTGTTGACACCCTAGGCATTTCTCACAGATTTGGGAAATGACAAGAGCGGAGCCTAGGAGAAAGCATTAACCCTGTTTTCCATTTCATCCCTGTATTTGACAGTCCAGCCCATACAAGATGATGAGCCACCCTCTTCCACACTCATCAAAGAATACAAGAACATCATCCCCGACATGGAGAAGTAAGCAGGAAAAATACTACCTGGGGACACAGGAGTCCTGGGATGATGGGCAAGGAACGGGTTAAAATCTTGGCCTGTTGTACTTGAAACTTGATTATGTGATGAGTACTGGGAAGGACCGCAGGTCTGGTGGGCTTAGGTGGGTAGCTGGGGCACCCTGTGCTCATGGAGCTCAACTGCCCTCTGAGTGAAGAGCTTGTACCAATAGATGCCAAGAAACTAACATGCTCTACTGGCCTTGGTAGAAATCTCTTTTCACAAAAGCCCTGTAAGAGAAGAAATTGTGTCTTATTTGTATAGAGTTATACATTCTTCATTTTATACATTCTTCATTTTATATGTCTAAGAGACAGAGCTAATACTTGGATCCCAAGCTGACGGACATCAGAGCTCAGGTCTTTCTCAGCCTCTGAGGGAGCTAGCTAGGTTAGCTCTAGTCTTGTCTACTGACTATGTCCAGCTGAGGTAGAAATCCTCTCTTTACCTTCCCTGAGATAAGACCAGGGCACTCAAGCCAACAGCCTCAATTATCTGGGTGGCCTTCAGCCCCACAAAGCAGAGTCATGTTGCCTTTGGATCCCTGAGAAATGACTGCCTACTTCTGGAGAGCTGCATATCTTGTTAAAGAATTGTCATTTGTTCTTGCTTTATGTCTGTGCATGTGTGTGTCAGCATGTGTATATGTGCCCATATGTGTGAGTGCCCACCGGGGCCAGAAGTCTGTGCATGTGTGTGTCAGCATGTGTATATGTGCCCATATGTGTGAGTGCCCACCGGGGCCAGAAGAGTCTGTGCATGTGTGTGTCAGCATGTGTATATGTGCCCATATGTGTGAGTGCCCACTGGCGCCAGAAGAAGGACATTGGATTTCCTGAAGTTGGAATCAGGAGTCGGTGAGCCAACTGATGTGGGTGCTGCGAACCAAACTCTGGCCCTTTGCAAGATCGAGTGCTCTTAACCACTGACCATCTTTCCAGTCTCTATTATTTTTTAATTTATTATTATTGTGTGTGCATGATGGGAGAGGGGTGAATATCTACCAAGGTCATATATGGACATCAGAGGACAATTCTGTGGACTCAGTTCTCCCCTGCAGCTTCATGGTTCCAGTGGTCAGGCTTACACAGCATCTTTATGTATCTGACCAGCCCCGTTATTAATTTTGGGGGATTTTGTTTGTTTCAACTTCTTTAAAGATTTGTTTATGTGTATGTTTGCCTACATATATATGCTTGTGTACCACATGTGTGCATACTAGTGCATACAGCGGTCAGAAGAGGATGTTGGATCCCCTGGAACCGGAGTTCTGTATGGTTATAAGCCACCAAGTAGGGGCTGGAAACTGAATTTGGGTCCTCTGCAAGAGCAACAAGTGTTCTTCACCACTCAGCCGTCTCTCTCCAGGGCCACCACCTTTTAAGATAAGGTCTCATTCTGCCATTCTTCTTTTTTAAACTGCTGTCAACTAGTTTAAATGGCTAGTAGTTAGGTTAGCTAGATGACTCAGTAGTCCAGAGTGTTGCTGTTCACCCAGAGGATGGGATTTCTATTCCCAGCACTCATACCAAACAGCTCAAAATCCCCTATAACTCACAGTTACAGGGAGTCACATCCTCTTCTGGCCTCCACAGGTATCTATACATGTTCAAGTACATAAATTGTTAAAGAAAAAAGCATTTCTTCCCCTTCCCAGGACTTGTCTAATTGCTCTGTTTTTTTCTGCAGTGTTGATGACATTGTGAAAAGAATTTTGTCCTTGGAAATGGCAGACAAGGTGAGTACCTATGTTGCTGTAGGTCTTGGCCTCCCTCAATCCTCTCCCTGGGAACTCCTTCCATCTCTACACCTCAGGCTTCCCCCAGTGAGAACGTTTTTTCCCACTGTTAGTCTGTCTTCAAAGTAAGCACCAGGAAGAGAGAGTGTTTTGCTCCTCCATTGTGCTTCTGACATCTGATAATTAGTAGGTGCACAGTAAAAATGTCCTCTTAGTTACTCTATGGTTTTTTGTTTTGTTCTACTGTAAAGACACACCATGACCAAGGCAACTCTTATAAAAGAAAGCATTTAGTTCGGGGCTTGCTTGGAGTTTGAGAGGTTTAGTCCATTATCATCGTGGTAGGAAGCATGGCAGCATGACGTGCGTGTAGACCCTGGAGTAGTAGCTAAGAATTACATCCAAATCCATAGGCAAAGAGCAACACTGGGAGTGTTGAAAGTTTGAAAGTCCAAAGTCCAGCCCCAGTGACACACTTCCTCCAACAAGGCCACACCTCCTAATCCTTCTGAAGTAGCACCATTCTGTAATGACCAAGCATTCAAATATATAAACCTATGGGGGGCATTCTTATTCAAACTACCATAGATGTGTACATAAATGAATAAGCAAGTTTTAAGGACATTAAGGCAACAGACTATTTCTCATATCTATTTTTGACCTTGGGCTCATGAGGATATAAGTAGTCATGTGGTTGGCCAAGGCCACGGTGAATATAGTAAACTCTGGCCCCAATTTTTCTGGACCTAGCTGCTATAACTGAGCCTTCCAGTCAGGAAGGTTAGTCCTTAGAGGATCAGAAACCACACAGACTTCCCCCAATTTCTGTCTTTAACAGAAAGAGAAGTCAAAAATCAAGCAAGAACTTTTGATGAACAAGATTGCGGAAAACCCTGAGGATTCCAGAACCTTGGAGGCTCGAAGTTGGTCCGGGGGTCCTTGGAAATGGGGGTACAAAGGAGTCTGCTAGATGGTACCTGGTCTAGGGCTCTTGGTGTGGCTTGGGAAGCGGAGAGACATAATGGACTGGAACTCTGGATCCCAAATTCAGTGATGCTGAGTCATCCTCTGCATCCTGCCTGTTGCTCTATGTAAAGTCACATGGGTCACTCACCTGTCTTCTCTAGGGTCACTGCTTTTTACTCTGAAGATGTAGTTAGCCGAGGACAGGACAAGAAGACTGTGTCCTACTTGTGGCCAGACTGAGAATCTAGAGACTATGAACACACCCTGGGAACAAAAGATTAGGCTAGTGGCAGTGAGACCCACATCTATGGAGTGCTGTTATGCGGAACATGTACATGTTCCTGTTTTAGTTTCCAGCTGGAATTGGCAGTAGCCCTCATTAGGTTTGAGTGGAAGCCTGCCCCTGGCATTGAGCCAGGAGCAGTGATGAAATGGATTAGGGGCCCTCTGCTCTGCCTGCATGCTTCAACAAATATACTTACATTACAGCCTTCATTACCTTCTCCCTCTTGATGCCTCATTCACTTTCTCAAAAATTTATCTTGTTAATGTGTATGGGTGTTTTGCTGAGTGTATATCTGTACTGTGTGCATGCCCAGTGTCCGTGGAAGTCAGAAAAGGGCTTCAGATCCCCTGGAACTGGAGTTAGAGATGGTTGTGAGCCACCATGTGCTGGGAACCGAACTTGGGTCCTCAGGAATAGCAGCTATTCTTAACCCTGCACCACCTCTCCAGTCCTAAGAAGTTTTAGTTCTAAAAACTTAATGAAAGCACAGAAAAAGAGTAGGTTTCAAGTTGATTATTATTGTGTGTCTAAATGTGTGATGTGTGAGTGCATGGATACCACACAAGGAAGCTGTGTGGAGATCAGAGGACAGTTTCCAGAAATCCATTTCTTCTTCCACCATGGATTCCAGAGATTGAACCCAGGGTGTCAGGTTTGTGCCACGAGCACCTTTACCTACTTGTCACCTTCTAGGCTCTCTTGACAGTTTTAGAATCCTAATGCATTGGCTGGGACCCCTAGTGAATCGCTAATCATGATTGTATGCAAGAGTTAATTTCTGAATTTAATGATCTTGCAAGTAAGTATATTCAAACTGACCTGGAGGCTGCTTATGCCCCAGGTAGCTATGAATGGAGCCCAGCTCAACCCAAAACCATAGGCTTGGTTAAAACATTCATGGGTTTTGGTTTTGTTGTTGTTTTTAGGGTGTTTGTCTCTTTCCTTTTAGCCCAGTGGTTCTCAACCTTCCTAATGTTGCAACCGGTTATACAGTTCCTCATGCTGTGGTTGCCACTTCTTCATAACTGATTTTGCTACTGATAGGATCATAATGTAAATATCTGGTATGCAGGATATCTGATAAGTGTTCCCCAAAGGAGTTGAGACCCACAGATTGAGAACCACTGTTTTAGACATTATCTTACTGTGTAGCCACAGCTGGCCTGAAACTTGCTCCCAGAGACCTCCTTGCTGTGCCTCCATTATTTTTGTAACTGTTCTCAGGCATGAGCTTTGTACATGAAAACACTATATCAAAAAATAGGACTAAAAGTTTGCTGCTGAGAGTGCTGTTTACTAGCCAGGCACACACCTACACTTCTAGGTAAAAAATGGGTTACAAGTTCAGTTTGGGCTGCACAGCAAGTATAAGGTCAGACTGAGTCTCATAGTGAGACTTTGTATCAACCACCTTCTCCCACCCACCCACCACACACACACACACACACACACACACACACAAAATGCTGTTTGCTATGATGGATAATGACCTTCATGAATTAAGTAATTTTCTTGAGCTTGCTTTTCTAGTAGAAAGATAATCCACAGTCTTTTGAGATCTTGCAATTCAGAGTGCTTTGGGATTTAGAAAAGCTATACAAAAACATTGGTGATTGTTACTCCTTTGGTTCTTAAAGCATGAGGTAGGCCTGGGCACTTCCTTCCTGTGTGCCCCGCTCTCATCCTCTGTGGTTTGTGGTTTCAGTTGTTGCCTTGACTGTCAAGATTCGCAGTTATGAAGAGCATATGCAGAAACATCACAAGGTAAACCTGGGCTTCACTCACAGCTAGACCACAATAGCCTGGGGGAGGGGAATCTGGGAGTAAAGGGCTGGATCCTAAGAAGCCAATGACTGACACTTCAGCTCCAGTAGGAAAACACTCCCCTCCTGCTTTTAGAGGGACAAAGAGCCTTACAGGACTCTGCTGAGAATCATCGATGGTCAAGAAAACAGACTGTAGACTATGGTTCCATTGGATACATAGTGGGTGCTTAATAAACATTTGTTGAATGCATGGATAGTCAGAGTGACCTATTCAAATCCTAGCTCTGTCACCTACTTAAAGTCACGGTGACTTTGGGACGTTTATTGGTCAGAGCCTATGTTCTCACATCTGTACAGTGGGATTCCTGCCCAGGGTTGCAAGGCTTACAGCATAACACTAGCAGTTGGTATGGTGCACAGCACTTCTCTAGGCTTAACAGCATCCATCCCTTGTAAACCTTGAGACTGTTTCTTTCCAATCTTCCAGAGGAGCAATCTTGCCATGGAGTGCTATTATTCCTCAAGGGGCACTGCTGCCTGACACTTGAAATAAAGCAGTCTTGCCAAGGGCCCCATATTCTTAATCACTCATTGCTCAGCTGAGCAGCACAGAGCTGCCAGAGTGGGAAATTGCCATTAGTTTGGTCCCTGTGCTATCCAGGCAGACTTTGAACTCTCCCAGCTTTTACTTCAGCTGCCTGAGAACTGAATTAGAGAGTATGTGCCATCATACCCAACTACTTGTGGTTTTTTAGTAAGTATGTAATAATGAACACAGACTGGTCTAGCCTTGAACACTCCCAGGAGCTCGTTGAGCATGTTCTTTGGAAATCACAATTTTGTTCATTGAGGTGTAGGATCCCAGCTCCATTGCAGAGGCCTCTAATAGAACAGGCCCTGGAACAGAGGATAAGGTCTTGTTTCTCCCTACTCTAGTTCACAGTCTGCTAAGTGCTTGAGAAGCTGAGTGAATGGTGCAGGGGAGAGTATGAGGTTTGTAGTCAGACCAGTCAGTAGACCCAGATTGAAGATGTAACCTCAGGGTTCACAGTCTGAAGAGCTATTGAAAGCCAAATAAGCTGAAATCTTTATTTTCCTGTCTGTAACTATGAACACTGACAGTGCCTCCTGCAGAACTATAGTAATGTTTGTATAAGATTGTTAGGATGGTTCAATGAGATGACCATACATCATTAGTGATAAACAATGTTAATACTTATAGAATCCTAAAAGTAGTAAGTATGGTGGCTTAGGCTTGTCATCCCAGCAAGCAGAAAGCTGAGGCAGGAGGACTGCCATTTGTTTGAGGCCAGCCCGGGCTACAGAGTGAGACCTTGTCTCAAAACAACAAATAATAACCGTAATACTGATTCTTCTATAGGACAAAGCCCACAAACGCCATCTGCTGATGAGCATCGACCAAAGGAAAAAGATGCTCAGGCTCCTCCGGCAGACCAACTATGATGTCTTTGAAAGGGCATGCAGGGAGCTGGGGGTGGAATATACCTCACCCCCTCTGCATTTCCAAAAGGTCCACCGCCGCATCCTGGCCAAGAAGGCTCTGTGCATTCAGGTAGGAATCAGTATGGTTGGTTGCTTTCTTTAGTTGCCCTGGACTGAGGTGAAGAATAGGAGGGAGAAGTTGTCTATTTCTGACCATGGCTTAGAAATGGCCCAGGTCGGGGCTGGAGAGATGGCTCAGAGGTTGAGAGCACTGACTGTTCTTCCAGAGGTCCTGAGTTCAATTCCCAGCAAAACCACATGGTGGCTCACAACCATCTATGATGAGGTCTGGCGCCCTCTTCTGTAAAACTGTATGCATAATAAATAAATAAATCAAAAAAAAAAAAAAAAAAAAAAAGAAATGGCCCAGGTCACCAGCACATGGAGAAAGAATGGGGCTCCATCAAGACAGTTCCCACAGACCTGCTTTAAACCTGAGGTCTTGCATAAAATTACAAAGTCTTCTCCTGTCCCCTTTCAACCACCAGGTTTTCCAGGAGGTGCAAAAGCTGAAGAAGGAAAGAAGGGCCTTAAAAGCTGCCGCAACAGCCGCCAAAAACCAAAATAAAGAGGTGCCAGAGAGCCCCCCCAAACCACCAGAGATGACCAGAGAAAACTAATAAAGTCTGCTCTGCCCTGACTGATGGATGTTGGCCTTCTTTTTAGCCTAAAGAAAAGAAATTTTTCTTTTGGCCCTGGAATCTCAGAGGCAGAGTCCCTGCTATCACCCAGTGGGTGCAGTCATAGAAACGTGCTGGCACTGTAGGAGGGCAGCTTTAGGAGCCGTCTGCTTGACGAAAGGATAAGGAGAAGTATAGACGGACCTTTTTTTTCCCCGCCCACCAATTCCAAATAACCGACATGGAGAGTTAATATTAATTATAAATGCTCAGCTGAGGGGCTGAAGAGATAGCTCAGCAGTTAGGAGCACTGGCTGTTCTTCTGGAGGACCTGCATTTGATTCCCAGCATCCACATGGCGGCTAACAACTGTCTGTAGTTCCAATCAGAGCAGTTTGGGAGCTGTTAGGTAACTGAAGCCCTAGGTGTGTAATTGCCTAGGGATACTGAACAGTGGTATTTGAATGACTGTAATTCAGCACTCGAGAAAGGCAAGAATATCGTTTCAAGGTTATCTTTGGTTGCATATCCTTTGAGGCCAATCTGGACTCCATGAAACCCTTTTTCCAAGATGTTAAATCGCCCACAGAAGCAATGTAAAAGAAAAATGGGCTATGTCAGGGTGGGAAAACTGATTCCTGAGGGCACAGGAGCCCCTTGAGATAGAGGTGAGTGGGTAGAAAGAATCAAAAGCGAAGATGAAGCCAGGTGGTGGTGGCAAACACCTTTAATCCCAGCACTCGGGAGACAGAGGCAGGCAGATTTCTGTGTGTTTGAGGGTAGCCTGGGCTACAGAGTAAATTCCAGGGCAGCAGGGCTGGAGAGATGGCTCAGTGGTTAAGAGCACCATCTGCTCTTCCAGAGGACCCGGGTTCGATTCTCAGCACCCACATGGCAGCTAACAACTGTCTGTAGTTCCAGTTCCAGGCAAACACCAAAGCAAATAAATAAATAAATAAATAAATAAATAAATAAATAAAGTTTTTAAGAAAAAAAGAAAAATTCCAGGGCAGCCAGAGCTACACAGCCCTGTCTCAAAATCAAAAAACGGACTGGAGCGATGATGGCTCAGCAGTTGAGAGCTCTATTCTTCCGAAGGACCTGATTTTGATTCCCAGCATCCACATGGCAGGTAACAACTGTCTGTAATTCCAAGATCTGACACCCTTACACAGTTATACATACAGGCAAAACACCAATTCACATAAAATAATAAATAACCATTTAAAAAGAAAGAGAGATGAATTGAGTGGGTATCTTCTTCAGGAACAGTAAGAAGACCTTAATGAAATGGGTCCAGAGTAGCCTAGAGGTCCTGTGCTGCAAGACCAGTGCCAACCTTTCAGGAGACCTGAGGGTAAGCAGAAAAGGCCACACTGGAGGATCAGGCCCTCAGGAAAGGCTCTGTTTCAGATGCCAACTTGGCACTTTACCTTGCTTGATGTTAAAATCCTCACATTGCCCCACCTTACCCCTTGCCCCCAGACTGGGTTTCTCTGTGTAGCCCTGGCTGTCCTAAACCTCACACTGTAGACTAGGCTGGCCTAAAACTCAGAGATCCTCCTTCCTCTGCCTCCTGAGGGCTGAGATTAAAAGTGTGTGTGATGCAAATTCTAATTGGTCTTAATAATTAAAAACAAAACAAAAAAAAAAAAACCTCAGATCCAGATAAGGTGAGGTGGAGAGAAGCTCTACTCCTTTGCTGCTGAGGAGCTGGCTAGGGGAGAGGTGGCTATGGCTTGCCCCTTTGTCTCTCGGTTTATTAATACCAATTAGAATTCAAACTGTGCACCCCTATGCCTGGCCAACTTGTCTTTCTATTGAAAACAGCCTCAGACGACTTAGACATGTCCAAAGTCATAAGCTAACTAGGGTTCAAACCTAGCTTTCCAGTTTTGCTTTTGTTTGTTTTTTAAGGCAAGGTCCCAATCTTGGCTGCCCTAGAGCTTGTTGTAGACTAGGCTGGACTCTGCCTACAAAGTTCTGGGATCAAAGGCATGTGTCACCGTACCTAGTTCTGTTCTGTTGGTTCCAAAGTCCATACACTGTCAGAAGCTTCTAGAGGGAAAAGTGTGAGGGAAAGGGAGTGAGTAGTTTTTGACAAAACTCCAAATACCTTGGGAAAATATGCTGGAAACAAAATGCCTGGAGGCGCAGCATGAGATAGAGATGTTTATTACAGGTGAATCTGAGATGTTAAGCTCAAGTGATACTATACAATTTCAAAAAAAAAAAAAAAAAAAAAAACAACAACAACAACAACGACACGAGGGTGCCAGAAGTAGGAAGCCATTAAGGGAATGTGAGGGTGGGGGGTAGTTTGTTTGAGACAAGGTTTCTTAGTGTAGCCTTGGCTGTCCTAGTACTCTGTAGACCAGGCTGGCCTCAAACTCAAAGATCCACCTGCCTCTGCCTCCCAAGTGCTGAGAGTAAGGCATGTGACACCACCACCCAGCTTAGACTGTGCTGTTTGTAAGTGGTGCAGCAGAGCAGTGATACAAAGGAACATAAAAATACAGAAAAGAACATTAGGGAATATTTATATATGTATATAGATACATATATGTATATATATGTGTGTGTGTGTGTGTGAGAGAGAGAGAGAGAGTTATTATTGATAGGACCCAGGGTGGTAGATGAGGGCGCCAAAGCTCAAGATTGCTGTGGCTGGAGGGGAAAATGCTTAGCTGAAGCGGAATTTACAGGAATCCACTAAAAGAACCGGCCAAACCTAATCCTGGAGCAGAAGGTGAAGGAGAACCGTGAGCAAGTCCTACTTAAACTGGGTTACTTCACTGTAGGAAATCCGGTATAACATCGCTTCTGGAAAGGTTTAGGAAGGAAATACAAATGACATAACTCATCGAGATGAGGGACTGGTATAACTCAGGGTCCCTCCGTGGCTCTTGACTTCTCTGAGCATCTCACTGGTTTCTCGGAGCATCTCTGACAAATCTTCCCGGAGTAGCACAGCAGGCGACAGCGGGTCGCGACTCTAGGCCGGGCAGGAAGCTCCCAGGATGCCAGGGCTGATTTTTCTTGAACACTGCGGGAAGGCCTAGCTGTGCAGAGACACCACGCGGGACCGACTTGACCGGCTCCAATGGAAAACTCAAAACCAGCGCTCCCCGGAGGCCAACGTCGTGTACCTCCGATCGGACCAATCCCCTGAAGCAATCTTTGTCACTTAGCCCAATGAGCTCCCGCCCTTGGGCCACCTCCAATCAAACCGCCTTCTGATTGGTTCATCTTTCCGGGCGGCAGCGTTGCCCCAGCAACCAGACTATGGGACGCGGAGGGGCCTCCAGGCTACTAAATCAAACCCTGGGGCTCTTCTTTCACCTGCCCTGCGGATTTTCTGCGCCATGTCCATGCGGACTCTGCCGCTGCTCTTTTTGAACTTGGGTGGAGAGATGCTTTACGTCCTGGACCAGCGGTTGAGGGCCCAGAACATCCCGGGAGACAAGGCCCGCAAAGGTAAGAGACCACCGCAGCCTGCTCCCCTCATCATCGTGCTAAGAGTCCCCATTCAGACCCTCAGCCTAGCGCTCCCCATTCCCACCGCGCGCCCCGGTCGCCCACCTCCGCCCCGCTACCTAAGGCCAGACCGGCACCTGGATCCTTTCAGTTCCTCCACTACAACAGTCAAACCAAGGCCTCTGCGCACCTCACTTTGACAGCCGGGTACCTTTCTCACAAGATGCAGCTCCCATGCAGTTGGAAGCCTTGAGGAGTCAAATTAATTCTCCAAAAGAGCATTTCCCCCTCAGAGAAGCCTAACTCCTGCATTGGTATACTCAAAGTACTTGAATCCTCGATGTCCCGATCTCTTGAAATTTGCTCCCGCTACTCACCTAGAAATATGATTTTGGCTAGTACCACTATCCTCTTCAACCCCCACGGAACAGACGCCGATCCTCCCGGGTTTCTGCCTTCCCACATACGCTGAAGATCAGTCTTGCTCATTTCAGAAGCCATTTCTAGAAATGTAGGATCCTAAAATAATATTTATAAGGATGAAAACGTATTTCTAGACCTTTGCAAGTACTAGAGGGGAATTCAATTGTGAAAATATCAGAAAGCCTATAAATGCAAAATTATGCCATATAGAATTCATAATT
The DNA here is from genome assembly GCA_004025045.1 of Sigmodon hispidus. Lineage (NCBI taxonomy): Eukaryota > Metazoa > Chordata > Mammalia > Rodentia > Cricetidae > Sigmodon > Sigmodon hispidus. The sequence goes on from PVIH01013757.1 coordinate 40,415, forward strand.
CACAGAGAAATGACAACCCAGAACATTCTGGCATACTTTTTCTTCTTAGCAAACAACTTTGTTCACCAAATTTCCTGGGATTAAGTATGAACTATTATATTTCTAGGGAGAGGTATAAAAGTTTATATAAGGACCATTGACATGAACACCAATGAAAACACTATTCTCTCTCAACAGCTTATGTACACTCACTCAGTTGTTGTTAAATGTACACACTCTGGTAACTAGCGTTGTGTGTAAGTTCATACATAGCAGCTGAGAGAACTCCCTAGATCATTCTGTTCCATTCATTTGGAGCATTGCTACCGGGGGCTTTACAAAATGCAAAAGATGTCTAGTACGTCTCTCCTTAAAACCTGCAGTCACCTCTCCACTCCTGTCTAAATGGAGGCCAAGTCCTATGCAAGACACATTGGCGCCCTTCCCAGTCTGGTTTCCCTCTGAGTCCTAATCACAACAAAGTGTATGTAGATCTTTAAAGGATGTCCTTCATGACTCCATGCTTGTGACCCCTGCCCCTCCATCCTTTCTCTGGACCTTCTGTATCATTGACTGAAGAGCCACTGTCCTTCAGGGAAAAGGTCTTTCCATGTGCTCACAGTTGCCTGTCCATTCCTGGTTTATAACCATCTGTTTACATGTACCTCCCTGCTTGTCTTAGTAATGTTTGTACTTCAGCACCTGGCATTCAACACTCAGATCAGGATAAGTCAGTGTTCAGTAAAGGCTTCCTGAGCAGCTTGCAGTTTTATATGGCATTGTGTTCCTTCCTCAGGAGGCTTCTCTGTTTCTTGCTGCCTGTGTGATGTGATTTCACTCAGGCCAATGACCCTAGCGGAGTTGACAGGATAGCTTTCTCTAGGTAGTCTGCCTCTTGGAAGACAATGGAAATTAGCAATTAAGAGTATGTCTTTTGGAAGCATGTGGGTCTAGATCCCACGTTTAACTAGTTGTATGATCTTGGGGTATAGCCTCTGAGAGCCTGTTTTTCTATAAAATGATAATAACACATGCCTGAAAGCAGAGCTAAAAGGATTGGATGAGCATGCATTTCAGGTTCCCACAGTTAGTAATTGATATTGTCTTTCAAGGGGCAGTCTGGGCAAGGGTATGTAAATAGGAATCAGGCTTTGTCTTTAAGAACTTTAGTCCTATGCTGGAAAAAAAAAGGGGGGGTCTGCATTTAAGAGCACTTTCTCCACTTCCAGAGGATCAGTGTTCTGTTGCCAGCATCCCCTGGGACGTTTATGACTCCCTGTAACTCCACCTTTAGGGAATCTAACACCCCTCTCTGGCCTTCCAGACCACCTGTACTTACATGCACATACCCAGACACATACACACAATTAAAAATAAAAATTGATCTAGGTGTGGTGGCACATGCCTTTAATCCCAGCACACAGAAGGCAGAATTAGGCATATCTCTGTGAGTTCAAGGCTTGCCTGACCTACAGAGTGAGTTCCAGGACAGCCAGAGCTACACAATAAATGAAATAAAATAAAAATTTAAAAACCAAGAACTGTAGTCCTTAAGCCAGGCTCTTGGGTAATTAAAGCAAGAAGATCACTGCAAGTTCAAGGCCAGCCTGGTCTACCCAGTGAGTACAAGGCCAGTCTGGTCTACCCAGTGAGTACAAGGCCAGCCTGGTCTACCCAGTGAGTACAAGGCTAGCCTGGTCTACCCAGTGAGTTCAAGGCCAGCCTGGTCTACCTAGTGAGTACAAGGCCAGCCTGGTCTACCCAGTGAGTACAAGGCTAGCCTGGTCTACCTAGTAAGTTCCAGGCCAGCCAGCACCACATAATAAGACCCTGTCTCAAAAGTACAATATATATTTTTTCTATAGGAAAGTGCACTATTTTGTTTTCTGAGACAGGGTCTCATGTAGCAAAGGCTGGCCTTGAACTGCTGATCCCCTCTTCTCACCACCCCAGTGTTGATATCACAGTTTTGTGCCATTATACCAAGGGGAAAAAAGTGTTTAAGAGTGATAGTCTTTCTGGTTTACCTAGATTCAGGCTTCTTTAGTAATTCATTTTCATCTGTTCACTCATGCCATAGTTTTTGGCAGATGTCACACCATGTGACAGTCTAGGGAGAACTGGATTGAGCCTTTCTGAACAGTCTCTGGAAGTGGGGCTCTTGAGTCCAGTCCATAAGTGACTCTAAAACTCAAGACACATCTCTACAATGACAATGATAAAATATTTATTTTTATTGTTCAAACAAGGTTCATGCTGGAGCTATCTCAAAACTCACTGAGTAGCCTGGATGGACCTGGAATTTCTCTACAGTCCTCTTGTGTCAGCCTCCTGAGTGCTGGGACTGTAGGCTCAGGCCACCACTCAGGACCATTGAGACAACTTTTCAGTTGTATTAATCCTTCACTGAAATATCTTGATATCCAAGCTCCTCTGTCATATGGATAACACACGCCACCGAATCCAATGCTGCTTTGCCTAGGGTTGCAGAGCTAGTGGGTGGAATAGGTAGGTGGCTTAACAACTCCAGGCCATGAGACGCCAGAGCTCCTGCTCCTAACCAGCTTGCCCTTAACTGCTGCCCTATCCTGCCTTACCTGGTGGGGTTATATGGGAATTTTGTGGTAGATCAGGAGAGGAAGGAAGACTCTGTAACACCCACATACACACACACAAATGCATACGATGTGCATGTGTGGATGCATAGCATATACCCATCAAGTTTCTAAAAGAAATGATGAAGTAGTTGGCCAGTGACGCCTCGTAGAAGAAAAAGAAAGCAAAACAGCCTAAAATGTAAAAATTGAGGAGAGATTGTCTATTCTGCTGTTAAAGTTGGTAGCTCTGCAGGAGCAAGAGCAGCACCATTGTGACAGAGGCCTACACACAAGCCGATAAAAACACAGACATGGTAAATTAGTCCTCGTGGGTGCCTTGCAGGAAATCATAATTCTTGAAGCTGTTATCATTATCTTACACAACTAATTGGTCTCCTAGAGGCTGCCCCCTGTTCGTTCCCACAAGGCCATTGCAATTTCTCCCACAGTGCAGCCAGAGTTTAGTGTTGAACAGAAAGGAAGCGTGCTCCTTGGGGCTGCTTGTGAAAGTTGCATACTAAATGTTGTATCACATTTTCAGCAGTAGAGTGGGCAACAAAAGCTACCTTTGCCTCACTTCTGTCTTCATAAAAGACCTACAACTGAAACCCCATTACATTTGTTACCTTCCTCATTACAGAAGAGGAAACTGAGACACATGACCACATGATTGTGACCGTGGCTGTTTGTTTTTGTTTTGTTTGTTTGTTTTGTTTTCCTAAGACATGTTGTACTGAAGGACTAAATAGCAGTGGAGTTCTGTTCTGATTCTTCTGAGTGAACTTTAACAGGACAGAATCCATTGGCCTACATTCCATGAAAAATATAACTGAAGTTGAATTGCCACAAAATGAGTCATCTGGAGAGCAGAAGATGGGTTGGGATACTTACCCTGCTCTTCATAGAGGAAAATAGGGAGGAACTAGTAGCTCTCTAGAGCCCTCTGCTGGTACTGGGTGCCATTGCCGCCTGCAGTGACATGCTTCCTTGTTTTTTCCAGTTGTTTTATCCACAGCAGGCAGAGTATCACTGTCCCCAGACATATCTTCAAGAGGATTAAAACTCCCCATCTCTAAATAACTGCAAGCTCATGATGCTAATACTGCAGAGAAACAGCAGATGTGAATACAATGCCCAAGAAACAACTGCTCAATGAAGGCCAGATCAGGGCCTGCTTCCCTATGACACTCTCTCCAAAAGCCTATGACTTTATCACCCTCCCCTTAGTTTGGGGAACTGGACCTAGAGCCTCCCGCACACTAGGCAAGCGTTTTACCAATGAGCTACCTCTCTAGCCCACCTGATTTAAAGGTAGCATCTCTAAGTTGCTTTGGATTCATTCTGTAGGCCCAGCAGATCTTAAACTTTTGATCCTGCTTCAACCTCCTGAGTAGCTAGAGCTTCTGTGCCATCAGCCCAGTTAAGACTGTGACTCTTAGAAAGAAAGATGGTGACTTCAGGGGAAATCTGACCTCAAAGTGGTACCCACTGGTCTCGAAAGAGCTGTTTGTATTGTGTGTTAGAGGCCTGCCAGTGTGCAGTGAAGGCATGCATAAATTCAGAAATTATTTCCAAGTAATATAGTGACAAGTGTTTCCCAAAATGCTGTTAGCTGTGAAATGCTTTCCACATGTGGATACATGCAGAACTCTTTATTGGAAGGATTGGGAAGGTAGAAATGAAGGGAGGCTGCAGACTGAAATGTTCCTACCAGTGAAATGAGAAAGTGAAAATGATAAAGTTGATTTTCAGGGTTTAAGGTTGAGATCGGTGGCACAACACTTGCCTGGGTAAAATGCACAAGACCCCAGGTTCAATACCCCACCCCGGGAGAAAAAATTAGACTATTCAAAAAGAAACTCCTTTTTCTGTCTGTTCTTGGAATTATTTTTTATTGGGGAGCTAGTATTAAAAGTCCGCTTTGAATTATGTGTGTGTTTTTTTTTTTTTTTTTTTTTTTTTTGGAGACAGCCCTGCCTGGAACTCCCAGAGATCTGCCTAACTCTGCCTCCCAAGTGCTGGGATTAAAGATGTATGCCACCATATCCTGCCTGCATAATGTATGTTTTTCCAGTATTGGAGAGCATAGCTTCTGGAGCTTTCTTTTTTTTAATATTTATTTTATTTTATGTGAATTGGTGTTTTGCCTGCATGTATAACTGTGTAAGGGTGTCAGATCTTGGAATTACAGACAGTTGTTAGCTGCCATGTGGATGCTGGGAATCGAACTCAGGTCCTCTGGAAGAACAGTCAGTGCTCTTAACCGCTGAGCCATCTCTCCAGCCCCTGCTTATGGAACTTGCTAAGAGGAGTCCCAAGGAAGCTAGTCCTCCTGAGCTGTTGTTTCCACTGGTCATTTATCTTATTTATACGGCTCTTAATTTAAAAAAAAAAAGTTCCAATTGAAGGTGGAACACGCACATAAGACATTTAATGCAATGGCTGGAGAGATGGTTCAGTGATTAAGAGCACTGGCTGCTCTTTTAGAGAACCCAGGTTCAATTACCAGCACCCACATTACAGATCATAAAACTGTAACTCTAGTTATAGAGGATGATGATGATTCCCCCTTCTGGTCTTCAAGGGCACTAGGCACACATGTGGTATACATACATGCAGGCAAACACACACACACACACACAGAGCCAAGCAGTGGTGGCATACACCTTTAATCCCAGGGAGACAGAGGCAAGCACATCTGTAAATTGGAGGCCAGCCTGGTCTACAGAGATAGTTCCAGGACAGCCATGGCTACACAAAAGAAATGCTATCCCAAAAAACAAGCAAACAAACAAAAAAAGACATGAAATTCAAATATTTTTTAAAAGATTGACAGACTAGATAACTGGATATTTATTTGTAAAGCCTCCATGCAACTAATGTTCTAATGTTCTTGCTTCCTGAACTGGTGTTTTCTTTTTGTATGCTTCATATAGATGAATGGACAGAGGTGGACAGAAAACGAGGTATGCTATTTCTGGACTGCATGCATTCAGTCTGCGTTCACAGGTTCACTTGGTTGGTTATTAGTGGACTTTTAAAAACAGGACCACTTTAAGTATATCTAGGTAAGAGCTAGGTATGAGTTTCTTCAGCTAAGACATTGGATTTACTTTGGAATGTTCTACTCCAAAGGAATAAACACACTGTGTGAGATGAAAACTCATCCGACTGCAGCAAAGAGGCCACACTGTATCTGGGGGACCCCTCCCCTTGTTCTTGTTTCAAGCTTTCAGGGGCAGCTGGGATAGAAGCTCCGCTCCTGGGTAGGTTGTCCTCTGAGGTCGTCCTGAGGCACCCTTCTGACAGCATCATGTCAGCAGAGCATTTGCTTTGGTATGAGTGGCCCTCCTGGACACTCCCCTGTTGAGAACTGAGATGGACAGAAGCATGAGGCTGCATGGCTGCCGAGAGTGCGGGAGAAGGCATGGGATCATGCATGCACTGTTGCCTTATGGTCAGTCTCGTTTCCCCTCACCCACAACTGGCCGCAAACCCAGAAAGGTTGAGGCTTGCTCAGAGCGAGAGCTCAGCTTTTCTCAACCTTCCTGTCATGGTGCCCGCCTTCATTTGACACATGAGAGTGGTATGTGCCTGTCATCAGCCATTCTCAGTATTTTAAATTCTCCTATCACACCACATATGCCCCTTATATATGTTTATGATGCTTAAAAGCATAATGAGGATAAATATGATTAAAGTACATCATGTACATGTGTGAAAATTTCATAACAAGCACCACTATTATGCATAATTAATATATGCTAATAAACATTTTTAAATTTTGTGCATAAAATATATATTTAAAATGTGAAAGTCCCACTGAAGGTATTTTGATATCTCTGATTTTGAATTTAAAGGTATAGGTTTGTTTTCTTTTATTATTGAATGAAAATTTTTAGATAATTACATAGATTTTATATGTATGAGGTAACTTTTTTGCTTTGTAAATATTTTTCTAATTATGATATAAATTTACTTAGAATGTAATATGCTAGAAAGCAAAAACAATTATAAAAGAAAATGAATATAAGGGGCTACAAAGATAATGGCTCAGTGGATAAGAGGACTGACTGCTCTTCCAGAGTTTCTAGGTTCAATTTCCAGCACCCTCATGGCAGCTCACAACCAATTTACATAAAATAAAAAATTAAATATATTTTTTAAAGGGAAAATGAATTTTTAAAAAAATATGCCAGGATAGGGAATGGAGAAGAATCTGGAACAAAATAAGCAAAGACAAATAGAATAAAATATCTATTTAGCAAATTTTGATAAGTGAATGTAAATATGTGTTATTGGATTACACATATTTACACTGAATTCATGTGTGTCATATTCATATTATATATAACTATATATACATATATATGTATATATATATAACACATAGTGGCACACACTTGTAATCCTACCACTTAGGAGGCAGAAGCAGACAGATCTCTGTGGGGTTGAGGCCAGTCAGGATTAGATAATTAATTTCAAGCCAATCAGGGCTACATAATAAGATGCCATTTTCAAAAGAGGGGGGAAAAGCCATTAATAGTTTAGTGGATAAAGACACTTGCTCCTAAACCTGACAGCCTGAGTTTGATCTTTGAGACTCACATGGTATAAGGAAAGAACTGACCCTAGCAAGTTGTCCTCTGATCTTTGTGTGTGTACATACACACACACACAAACACACACACACACACACACACACACACACACACTCACACAACTATATGATTAGACTGGGTGTGGTGGTGCACTTTTATGTTTTAGGGTATTTTATATATGTATTTATTTTTATGTGTGTGAATGTTTTTGAATGTATGTGTACCATGTTCATGCCTGGCACCCACAGAGGTCAGAAGAGGGAATTTGAACCTCTATAACGGGCGTTATGGATGGCTGTGAGCCACCATGTGGGTGCTGGGAACTGGACCTTGGTCCTTTGTAAGAACAACCAGTACTCTTAACTTCTGAACCATCTGTCCAGCCCCTGGTGCATACTTTTAATCCTAGCACTTGAGAGGCAGAGGCAGGCAGATGTCTGAAGGTTCAAGACCAACCTAGTTCACATAGGGAGTTTCAGATTAGTCAGGCCTACATACTCTGTCTCAAATAAATAATGTGTTAAAAAAATAATATAATGATTCAGAACTCTTTCAAATTTCAACTCCACCATCAGCTTGGGTTTTAAACACTCTCAGCTTAAATTTTCCTCATCATGGAATGTGGGAGTGGATATAATTTAGAGTTGCCTTGAACTTTAAATGAGACATTGCATATAAAGTTCTAAGCCCAATGTCTCAGACAATGTAAAGATTCACACCATTGTAGTCATGCAGAACATCCCCTGGCTTCTCTCCTGCAACCTTGGCTCCATGGTGCGTATTTCCGTAAACAAGTGATTTTTGGAGCAGGGGTAATTGGTAGACACTGAATTGCTTTCATCAAGATAATTATTTCATCAGACTAGGTTCAGAGAAGCCCAGCTGAAGTGCTGGGTTGCTTTTATTATATTTCACAACCATCTTTTGACACTTCCCTTGAGGAATTTTTGGCCCATCCTTTGATGCCTGGCAGAATTTCAGGTGTGAAGTGTGGATCTTGAGGGCTTTTCATGTGTGTAATTAGATCGCTGGCGCTTATTTTAACATAAGAGTTTAAAAATGAGCAGCAGACGCTGACTTAAGTCCAAGCTAGGAGCCTAGTGCAAGAGCCCAGTTACCAGCCCTCCTGATGGACGTCCTTGTGAACCCCACCCCACACCCCAGCCCTCCTGATGGACGTCCTTGTGAACCCCACCCCACACCCCAGCCCTCCTGATGGACGTCCTTGTGAACCCCACCCCACACCCCAGCCCTCCTGATGGACGTCCTTGTGAACTGCCTCCCACCCCCACCCCCACCCCCAGCCCTGGCTTCATCCTCTTCATGATCAAATCTGACTCCCACTCCATTCTGCTTCGTGAAAAGGAGGCAAACAAAGCTCATTTGAGTGCCAACACCAACACCAGCGTGGAAGCCTGGCCCTGGCCAGGGAAGGGATGCTATAGTTGTGTGCACCCCTCCCTTTGGCTGTCAGAGTATTGAAACTATGGACTCCAAAGAACCTAGATTTCCCCAAGTCCCATGCTGTGCAGAGAGGAAAGACTATAAAGCCGTGGAATCAGCCAAAAGAGGGGCTTATTTTATAGGGAAAGATTTCACACAGTTCTGGTCATTTATCCCAATAGCTAGATTAGCATATGCACATGATGACCTTTGTTTCATCTGTTCTATAAAATTGTTCAGGGGTTAGGAGCACTAGCTGCTCTTCCAGGAGACCAGGGTTCAATTCCCAGCACCCATGTGGCAGCTCACAACTGTCTGTAACTACCACTCATGGACATCTGATACCTTCACAGGAATGCACATAAAATAAAGTTAAATAAATTATTTTTTTTAATATTGTAATGTTGTAGAGCAGACAATAGAAGCAGACTTTTCTCCAGGATGTAGGCAAACTATAAATCCATTTACCATTACCAAGTCGAAATTCCTCATTATATTTATTTTAAAAAGAGAGGGAAATCTAAATGACTGGTAACAAAGACAGACTATGTATCTGACTGGATCTGCTCAGGAGTGAATCTGGTGCAGTGTGTATCTCTAGGGCATAGCTCCTTCCTCTGTGTTCTTATGGTGTTCACCTTGGTGTCTGGGGTCCAGCAGGCCTGCCTGGGCCAGGTGCCATACAAAGCAAACTGGGAGAGGAAAATGGGCCTGTCTCCACACTCTCACAAAGAATGAATGGTGACAAGGGACTCCTGAACGCCAGGGCCTGGCCATCAACCTCCCTTTCTTCTTTGGTGACTCACGTGTGCCCTGCTGTGTCCGTGGGGACAGACACTGTGGTCCTCAATTCTCAACAGGAGAACACTGCTTAGGTCTGACTTGGGAGCCATGGTGTTACATAGCTGTTTCACATCCCTGGGGAAAAGCTTCATTTTTCTTTTTGCTTTGCCAAAGTCAGTAACAATCGCCTTGGGGTTTGGTTGCTTTAGAACTAATTTATTTGAGGCTAAGCTACATTCCTGGATCCAGCGTGAGCTCAAAGACCCTAGAGAATTGACTCTGCTCTTTGTCAGCTTTCAGCCAATCACAGCTGACAAGGAATGGTTTACCAGGACTCCTTTCTTCCTGGAAACTCTTCCCTTTTGCTTTCCTGAGGACCCTGTGGCTTTTCGTTTGTGTCTGTCCCTTGCAAAGTCTGCACTTTTTATATAAAGGCTATGGTGAGAAAAAAGTTAGAAAACTCAATCTACTACAAGTCCTTCTTGTTTCTGTCTGAAGGATCCCTGTGTCTCTGGGCATCCCTGAGGAGGGAGTGTTAGCTGGCTGTGCCCAGCTGGAGTCCTCAGATGTGAGGGCACTTGTGCTGGCCATGGGTCCAATCCTTCCTGTCTGAGGATGTGGTCTAGGGTAAGATCCAAAGGTGAAGAGTGAGTTTGGCTAAGGAGTCAGCTGTGTGTGTTGGTACCTTAGTCACTGTTCTGTTACCGTGGTAAAATCAGGGCAACTTTTAAAAGAAAGGGTTTAATGGGGTGATGGCTTCAGAGGGTTGGAGGCCTTCATGGCAGGCGGATGAATGAAGAGCTAAGAGCTCACATCTTGACCAATAAGCACAAAGCAGAAAGAAAGAACACGGAGTGGGTATGGGCCTTTGAAACCTCATAGCCTGCACTGGGTTACATTCCTCCAGCAAGACCACACCTCGTAAGCCTTCCCAAGCAGTTTCATCTTGGGACCAAGTGTTCAAACCTATGAGTCTAAGGGACAGTGTGTCTCCTCCGCTCCTCTGTGAGACTCAGGTGCAAACTGAGGAGCTGCACTTGCCTCCTCTCCCAGCACTCTGAAGGGGGAGGCAGGGAGGGCCAGAAGCTCAAAGCTATCCCTAATTCCAGACAGCCTGGGCTAGGAGATTCTGCTTTGAGGGGAAAAATTAAAAAAAAAAAAAAAAAGAGAGAGTTTAAACACATGCAGCCCTCAGCTTCCCTTTTCTCTATGAGAACATAACCACTCCTGGGCGGTAGGGCACGCCTTTGATCCCAGCACTGGAGGGGCAGGGGCAGGTGGAGCTCTGTGATTTCAAGGACAGCCTGATCTACAGACTGAGTTCCAGGACAGTAAAGGCTACACAGAAAAACTGTCTCAACACACACACACACACACACACACACACACACACACACACACACACAAACAGAAAGAAAGAAAAAGAAAAAAGAAAGTGGAATTTATATCTTTTATAGAGGCTGGAGATATGACTCACCACGTAATATGTATTGCCCTCACAAAGGACATGAGTTTCCAGCATCCACACCCCACAGCACGGACTCACTGCCTTCTGTAACTCTAGCTATAGGGATCTGACGCTCTCTTTTGATCTCCATAGGAAACTGCATTCACCCATACACAGAGACAACACATAGAATTAAAAACCAAAAGCTCCAAGCTGAAAAGATGACGCAGCAGTAAAGAGAGCTGCTCTCCCCAAGACCAGTCTCCATCAGGCAAATCACACTGCCTGTAAGTTATCTCCAGCGAGACCCAATTCCTCTGGCCTCTGTTGGACCTGCACTCTCTTGAACATGCCTATACCAAATGCACATGCTTACCCACTAACAGACACACATACACATAATTAAAAATAATGAAAATATACCTTTAAAAATAAAATCTTTTTAAAAGAATTTATTTTGTATAACTAAGTAACCCAGTTGTATGTGAATATATACTCTTGATATACATATATTTCATCTTTACACTAAAAATAGCTAGTTTAAGAATAATCTGAAGAGCTGGCTCAGTGATTAGAACAGGCACTGCTCTCACAGAGGATCCAAGTTCAGTTCCCAGCACCCATGTCAAGTGACTTACAAACACCTTTTTTTAAAAAAAAAAAAAATTTATTTATTTATTATGTACACAGTATACAGAAGAGGGTACCAGATGTCATCATAGATGGTTGTGAGCCACCATGTGGTTACTGGGAATTGAACTCAGGACCTGTGGAAGAACAGTCAGTGCTCTTAGCCTCTGAGCCATCTCTCCAGGAGCTCCAGGAAATCAGACCCCTCTGGCCTCTGAGCCCTTGTGCCCCTGAGGGTACCTGCACATACAGACAGACACATAATTTTTCTGTTTTGGTTTTTCTTTTTTTTTTAAAAAAAAAAAAAAGATTTATTTATTTATTATGTATATAATGTTCTGCCTGCATGTATGCCTGCACACCAGAAGAGGACACCAGATCTCATTCTAGATGGTTGTGAGCTGGAAATTGAACTCAGAACCTCTGGAAAGAGCAGCTAGTGGTCTTAACTTCTGAGCCATTTCTCCAGCCCTTTTTATATTATTTTTGAAGAAAGATTTTTCTGTGTAGCCCTTGCTGTGCTTGAACTTTCTCTGTAAAGCAGGCTGGCCTCTAACTGAAAGATCCACCTGCCTCTGCCTCCTGAGTCTAAGTGCTGGGATTAAAGGCACATGACCATTACTACCACCTGGCTTTTCAATTTTTTTAAGACTTATTTAGGCCAGCAGATAGCCCAGCAGGTAAAGCTCAGCAAACCCTGACAACCTGGATGCAATCCCCAGAGTCCATGTAACCATGCAAGAGGATAACTGATTCTGTAAAGTTGCCCTCTGACCTCCACATATACATCTTTTTTTTCACATATGCATCTTAACATATGTATACCTCCCCACCCCCTCACACAACACACAATGGCATAAAAAAAATAAGAATAATCTATGCTTACTCGTACCTGCTCACACCAGAGCTTGCCCCATCTCAGTTTATCTGAGTAGTACAAAGTTATCCATGTAAATGGAGCTGAGGCCGTATTGGTTTGCATAAGTCTTTAATTCTCAACAGGTGAAAGTGTTCACTGATCCAACAGGATGGGAACCATTTCAATGCTGTGGAATCTCCATCATAGGTCAAAGAGGGCCTAGGGCATGCTTTGTAAATGCTCAAAAAACACCATCTCTAACCATCGGACAGCCATGTCTATTTTTATGAAAAGTTAGTCATCACTGTTTGCCTGACATTTGTGAAGTTTAATTTTAAATGAAAAACGGTTTAGACTGCCTAAAAGAAAAGCAATACACGTCATACATACACATGTGCTAATAATAAAGTAAAATGAGGCCAGTGAGATGGTTCAGTGGATAAAATGCTTGCCTTGCCATGTGGCCTGACAACCTGACTTCAGTACCCACAACCCTGGAAAGGAAGAAACAATGGCTGACCTCCACAGGCTCTACCACCACACCTCTACACATAAACTAATAATGAAATTTTAATTTATTTATAGATTTTATTTATTATATATACAGTATTCTGCCTGCATGTATACCTGCAGCGAGAAGAGGGCACCAGATCTCATTAGAGATGGATATGAGTCACCATTTGATTGCTGGGAATTGAACTCAAGGCCTCTAGAGCAGCCAGTGACCTTAATTCTGAGATTCTGAGCCATCTTTCTGCACCCCCCCTTTTTTTTTTTTTGAGACAGTCTCACCTTGTAATCCTGTCTAGCCTAAAAATCACTTTGTAAACCAGGCTGGTCTCTACCTCTCAGAATCCTACCTTTGCCTCTCAAGTGCTAGGATTGAAGACATGCAATACCATGCTCTGCCTGGTTTTTTTGTTTTGTTTTTTTAAAGAATGTGTGTACTAGGAGGCTGAAGAGATGCCTCAGTGGCTAAGAGCACTGATTGCTCTTCAAAAGGCATTGGATTTATTCCCAGCATCCACATGGTGGCTCATAACCATTTGTAACTCCAGTTCTAGGAGATCCTATATCTTCCTCTGTGAGCATTGTGCATACATAGTACACAGTCATACAGGCAGGCAAAATACACATAATACATATAAAGACAAATATTTTAAAAAGAATGTATGTGCTGTTTCTCTTTTTAAGAGTGTGCTGGGGCTGGAGAGATGGCTCAGCGGTTCAGAGCACTGACTGTTCTTCCAGAGGTCCTGAGTTCGATTCCCAGCATCCACATGGCAGCTCACAACTATATGTTTTGCCTGCATATGCGTGTGTATTTATGTCACATGCATGCCTGGTGCTTTTAGAGATCAGAAGGGGTCAGTGCATGTCATGAACTGGAGTTAATGACAGTTGTGAGCCACCATGTGGGTGCTGGGAAGTGAACACAAGTCCTGTGTAAGAACAATGGTTCTGAAAGCTGAGCCATCTCTCCAGCCCTGCATTCTTTTAGTTCGTTTATTCATTCGTTTGTTTGTTTGTTTGTTTGAGACAAGACTTCTCTGTGTAGCCCTGGCTACCCTGGAACTCTGTAGAGCAGGCTGGCCTCAAACTCAGAGATCCATCTGCCTCTGTCTCCCAAGTTCTGGGATGAAAGGCGTGCGCCACCACCCCTGGCAAAGCAATGTGGTTTCTTTCCTTCCTTCCTTCCTTCCTTCCTTCCTTCCTTCCTTCCTTTTTCCTTTCTTTCCTTTTTTAAGAAAGATTTTTCTGGGGCTAAGGAGACGGCTCAGAGGTTAAGAGCATTGACTGCTTTTCCAGAGGTCCTGAGTTCAGTTCCTGGGAACCACATGTGGCTCACAAGAATCTATGAGATCTGCTGCCCTCTTCTGGTGGGCAGGGATACATACAGACAGAACACTGTATACATAATAAATAAATAAATCTTTAAAAAGAAAGATTTTCCAGAGGCTGGAGAGAGAGTTTAACAGTTTAGAGCACTGGCCGCTCTTCTAGAGGATCAGGGTTCAATTCCCAGCAACCACATGGCATCTCACACCTGTTTTTTTTTTTTTTTTTTTTTTTTTTTAAAAAAAAAAAAACCTTTATTTTATTTTTTATTTATTTGCCTTGGTGTTTGCCTGGAACTGGAACTACAGACAGTTGTCAGCTGCCATGTGGGTGCTGGGAATCAAACCCGGGTCCTCTGGAAGAGCAGACGGTGCTCTTAACCGCTGAGCCATCTCTCCAGCCCCCTCACACCTGTTTATAACTCCAGTCCCAGGGTTTCTGACACCCTCACACAGACATGCACGCAGGCAAAAACAACCAACTAACATTAAATTAAAAATTAATTAATTAAAAGAAAGGGTTTTTGTTTGTTTGTTTGCTTTACCAAGGCATATAATGGTGAAGAAAGTGATATGTAACACCTGAAGCCCTGATAGTGTCATCATGGACATTAGCCCTGGAAGGTTCTAGAGCTCTCCTGAGCTCTGCTTCCTCCTGAACCCCTGGGCTTCTCCCCAAGGGGCCGATCCCACCAAGCACTCCATACCTCAGCTCTGTCAATGCCTATCTCCCACTCATAGACAGACAGCACTACCACACAAGGCTTCTTCCTGCTCATCTGGATTCTCTCTTGTCTCTACAGTTCTGAATGACATCATCTCAACCATGTTCAACAGAAAGTTTATGGAGGAGCTGTTCAAACCCCAGGAGCTGTACTCTAAGAAGGCTCTGCGGACTGTATATGATCGCCTGGCTCATGCCTCCATTATGCGACTGAACCAGGCCAGCATGGATAAGGTGAGCAGACAGCATCTTAGTCTGCTTAGCATCGGCTCTCCTTCCTGTTGTGGATGGTTCTAGGTGGGATCAAATAGGATTCCAAATGTATTGGTGTCTTGGGAGAAGCAAGTACATGCAAATATGAGCTGCAGCCAGTTATCAGGTTGAGAGCATCTCAGAAAGCATCTGTGCCCAGACCCTTTGTTGTGTTTCACCTGCCCAACAAAAGCCCCACTGTTCACGTCCCTTTCTATGGGCATGTGCCATCAGGTCAAGTACTCAACCCCCCCCCCCCCCCCGGAGCTTTCCCTCTGGGAAGAGAGTAAGAGGGCAGATAGGAAGGCCAGTGTAGTCAAAGCATGATGTGCATGTATGCAGATATCAAAGTGAAGCTCGTCCATATAAATAATAAATATACCGTAACAATTAGGTTTTAGTCGGGTGGTAGTGGCGCAGGCCCATAAGCCCAACACTTAGAAGGAAGAGGCAGGTGGATCTTTGAGTTCAAGGCCAGCCAGATTTACAGAGAGAAGTCCAAGAAAAACTACATAGAAAAACCCTGTTTTGAAGAAAAAAAAAATTGTCAAAGTATTGCAGAACATTCAGGGCTACACAGAGAACTCCTATCTTGAAAAATAAAATAGGACTGAAGAAATGGTCCAGCAGTTAAGAGCACTGACTGTTCTTCCAGAGGACCTGAGTTCAATTCCCAGCATCCACATGGCAGCTAACAACTGTCTGTAGTTCCAGGATCTGACACCCTTACACACTTATACATGCAGGCAAAACACCAATTCACATAAAATAAAAATAAATATTTAAGCAAAAAAAAAAAAGACTAGGTGGCTAGCCTCCTAAGGATGACACTGAGGGTTAACTTCTTGCCTCTGCAGGCACATTCTTACACATAAAAATCTAGCACACTGAGGAGAAATTAAATAATGACATAGGGTCTCACATAGCCTAAGCCAGCCTCTAGCTCACTATGAAGCTAAGAATGATCTGGAACTTCTGATCCTCCTTCCTCCACCTCCTAAATAGTAGCCTGCACAACCACATCTGGTTATGTTGTGCTAGGAATCAAACCCAGGACTTCCTGAATGCTAGGGAACTTCTGCCAACTGAGCCACACATCCCCACACCCCGAGTTCTGGGACCATAGACAATTATGAAGTTAGATTTGAAAAACAATTATTTTTCAATTTGCTCCACTATATGAACTTTTTTTCTGAAGTTCTGGAGACTAACACTAGGTGATGGGTACACAGAATCCACATCTGTCTATTGCTGGTACCAGAGGCCTCAGTGAGATGCACCAGCTTTAACTGCTGAACTGAAGTTGTGGAGACTAACACTAGGTGATGGGTACACAGAATCCACATCTGTCTGTTGCTGGTACCAGAGGCCTCAGTGAGATGCACCAGCTTTAACTGCTGAACTGAAGTTGTGGAGACTAACACTAGGTGATGGGTACACAGAATCC
>PVIH01013758.1:0-56912 GCA_004025045.1 Sigmodon hispidus
TACAGGGATGGAAAAAAAAATTCAGAGGGAAAGCTGAACACAAAGAAAATATATGTGTAGCAATCTTATTTGCATTTCCACCCTTGATAAGCCATGCTTATGATTATTATCCTCTGTATAGTTATTGTTAACTCTTCTGCATTTTTAAATTCTTTTTACTGTTTTTTTGATAAATACAAAATAAAGAAGGAAAAAAAAATATGTGCTAATGGACTCAGATTTAGATCCTTTCTAGTAGATTGTCAGGTTGTTTGTATTTTTTAAAGAAAAAAAATCTATTAATAAAACAAAATACATGGGCACACAGGGCAGGGGCAGACAGATCTTTGGGATTTCCAGGCCAGCCTAGTCTACATAGTGAGTTCCAGGACATCCAGGCCTATTCAGAAAGATATTGTCTCCTAGCAGAGCAAGAACTCAATAAAAGAAAACATAATAAACCAGATTTTAATTAGCACACAAATAAATCTACTGAAAAAGTAGTTCAGTTACATATTTAAAATCAGGTCAGTTACATATTTAAATAGCATTTGAATCTCTCCTCCACAAAATAGAATAGATATAAAATACATTGTCCTATCAAAGGGTGTGAATATTCTATGGTTCCTTGACACT
The DNA here is from genome assembly GCA_004025045.1 of Sigmodon hispidus. Lineage (NCBI taxonomy): Eukaryota > Metazoa > Chordata > Mammalia > Rodentia > Cricetidae > Sigmodon > Sigmodon hispidus. Next base: position 616 of record PVIH01013758.1, read on the forward strand.
GAGATATGGTCACACACAAAATCTTTCTTCCCCAAATGGTAGGAAAGTTCAGATAAATTTGCTCCATGAAATGTTTATGAAGGAAAACAGGTTGCATCAGAAGAGTTCCAGCACTTCATTTGAATGTAGGTCTCTATTGCTTTTTTATTGATTTAATTTGCCTATGGCTCATGAAAACTTACTTCAATCTTGTAGAGCTCAGCATAAATACATATCAGGTATTTCAAAAACTTACATACGATCAATCATGAATCTTTCTGCTTCTGTCAACATTAAGACAACAGTGAAGTTATCACAAAGAAGTAGGCATATACAATCTATAATCTGGTTTGAGGAGGCTGTATTTTATCTCAGAAGGGATATTAATAATGCTTCCACTACTCTTCTGATGAAAAAACACAAACAAATGGTGAAGAAAGATAATGCAATGTGGAGAGTTGCTGTTCAAATATGGTTGACCAAATGTTTTACTATATACTGAATGACTAATTGCATTCAATAGATGTATCACACTAAAGATGAATCAACTGTACTATAATGGGGTATAGACATACTTATATGCTGGGGAAAACCAACAGCTATTTAATTGAAGTTAAACCCACTCTGTAATATAAAAAGCATATCTGATGTGAGATGTCTTTCTGTATGGCATAAATTACCATTAGATAATAAAGAAACTGTTTTGGCCTTTACCAAACCACCTTATGGGCAGGCAGGAGTCACAGGGCATGAAGTAATTTTTCTACATCATCCTTAGTCTTTCCACCTAACTCCTAACTACAGTTAGTGAAGCTACCATATTACAAATTAAAGCTGTTTTGAAAAATGTCAGTTTATACTTCCATTGTCTCATTTGATATGGTATCACTGAGCTAAGAAGTCTGACATATTGATATAAGTTTTTGAGAACTGTCATTGCCAATGCACAACAAAAAATTTAGGCAAGTATGGCTAAAGAATATCACAGAACTCTTTCAAATGGAGCTGTAATATCTCTACATGTTCTAAAACAGTCTGTTGTTTAAGTTAGGATACAAACTGTACAGAAGTACTTACATTTGAGAAAGCTCCATTAGGCAGTTCCAGGGATAAAATGATATTCAACTCTACAGCTTTCCATAAGTCTTATTACTTTGTTCCTAATTATATTATGAAATACAACTGTTCATTTAGCTAAAATTTTATGAATTTTTACTTTAATGTATTTTAAAAATATTTGTTGTTGATAAAATATATTTAGATCTAGAAACTTCTAGCTTATAAATTCATTTTTTTCTAAAATTATTTTTGTCTATTCTGAACAGTAAAATGTAAACCTATAACCTGACATATTTCTCAGTTTATACAATAAGGTATGATCTTGTTGCATGGATTTTGGCTATGCTTGAGTTTTGGGAGGGCAGTTGTTGATGATGAACATTTTATATTTGTATGGAATCATAATAAAACATTTTCCATGTAGTATCAACTAATTCTTTCTGCAATATTAGAGTTCTGCAACAGTTTCTTGTGGTAACCTTTCTAACTTTTTATATCTCACATAGACAGGTATTCTGTTACAGCTGGTAGTAGTGGTCCTAGAAGATTTATGTGATCTTCAACAGTAAGTGCCACATCATTTTATGCCCAAAACATGTATGTCTCATATAAAAATGATCTCATTATTTTTCCTATATACATCCATCAGAGATTAGTGACATTAAAAAGATGAAGTAATGGTCCATATATATGGTAAAGTCCATGGTAACAGCTTAAGTTATGTGATTAGAATATGAGTGAATAAACAAAATGACTTCCGTTTTTTTCAATAATAAAAATTTAAACAGAATTTCTATATAAACACAAGAAGTTTTGACTGTGGAATCACTTCTTCATTGGAGATAAGTTTCAATTTTTGCCGAAGGTCAAAAATCAAGGCTTTGAGATTATGAATACCTTGAATACCACAAATGTTTCTATCCCTTGGATTGAAAGCATCCTATACGTTTTGACTGAACCCAATGTTGTTTTAAATTCTCTATCCTGATTTCTCAGATTCATTGTCTTGATTTCTCACATTCTCACAGAAGATATTCTTCATTTTAAAAAATGCATAAAACTAGGCATGTGATAATTTGACCTTATTTCATTGAATTGTTCACCAAGTGTTTCTAGATCAGAACTCTAAACTCCTCCTAGCTTTATGTGGCTTGAGAGAAGTAGGCCACAAGCAGTCACATGTGGCTGAGGACAGAAGTTAATAAAACCTAATAGAAAATTGTAAATTTGCTTAAACAATATAAATTTTTAGCTTGGTTGCATGTTTCTTGAGCATAGAAATGTCTGGCGTAATTATAAAGATGGTGATTCTGCCATTGTATGTCACAGAAATGGTAATCTTCTAAATACTTAGGACTCCATTATGCCTGGAACCCAGAATTATTGGCTTAACTTCTGTACCCAGAACTGCCATTTCAGGTTAACCTGAGAATAGACAGGTTACTTGGGTTTGGGCTATTAAAATACAAACTCCATACTTCTGGTTCTTTTCTAAAGGAGATTTTTTTTTATAAATTTATGCTGTCATTTTTTTCCTTTCTTTATATCTTTTTATGTATATGTGTATATGTGTGTATGTGCACTCATGCAGGTACACACATATTACCAGACATATATACTGGTCCAAGGGAAACTTGGGTGTTAGTTTTCACTTCCAATCTTGTTTGAAACAAGTCTCTGTTTATCACTGTGTATGACAGGCTGTCTTGTCCCTTGACCTTACAGTATTCTTCTGTCTCTATCTCCCATCTCAGAGTGGGATAACTGATGTTACAGATATATGCTACTATGTCTCACTTTATGTTGGTTTTGGGGATCTATGACCTCAGGTCCCTATGCTTACACAACAAATGCTGTACCCACTGGACCATATTACCAACCCTTAGCTCTTCTTTTGGTAGAGTAAAGCTGGACCTGGCAGTACTGTGGATATCTTTTTTATTTTCCTAAAATTATTGCCCTGTAGTGTTCAAACATATATACTTTCTCCCAATTCCAAATGCAGTTATTTGATTATACTTTGCATAATATGTGAAATTTACCATCTATGAGGGTACTATGAGATGTTGAGGTGATTTCCTTTTCTGATACTGTCTAAGTGGTATGCTGTGTGCTTTCTTTATCTATATGGATATATTTTTTCTTAGTTTGAGAAGTTTATCTTCTAGGATCATATTGAAGATGTGGGTCATGCTATTGATTTGGGATTATTCTTCCTTCTTATGCCTATAGTCCAAAGGTTTCATCTTTTTTATAGTGCTCCACATTGCTTATATGTTTCTTTCTTGTGGTTTTAACTTTTTTCATATGCCTTTTTTTATTTGGTGTGAAACTTCTGCTTATCTTTGAGACCTGATATTATTTCACTTGGTTTATTCTACTTGTAATTTATTAGGCTTTTTCAGTGTCACTTTCACTTCAGCTTTAGTCCTTTTCAATGTTTCTATCTCCTAATAGAACTTCATTCTCAAGCCATAGATTATCTTTGTCATTTCCCACCAACTTTATGCTTGTGTTTTCATGGGCATCACTTAGTTTTTAATCCCTCTTTAGCCATTTCTTCTTAGTTTTACTGAATTATTTCTTTGGATGTTCTTCAAATGTCTTGAATTTTTCATAAAGTTTATTATTGTTCTTTTAAGTTCTATATCAGAATGTTCATCTAGATAATTCTTTTTTTCCTTCTTTATTTTGTATTTATCAAGAAAAAAAACAGTAAAAAGAATTTAAAATGCGGAAGAGTTAACAATAACTATACAGAGGATAAGAATCATAAGCATGGCTTATCAAGAGTGGAAATACAAATAAGATTGCTACACATATATTTTCTTTGTGTTCATCTTTCCCTCTGAATTTTTTTTCCATCCCTGTATATCCTTATTGAAAGTCTCTTCCCCCTCCCACCACATCAGGTCATTTTTCTTCTCTGCAACTCCCCATCCCCTCCCTGGGCAGGGAGCAGACAGTCCCATGGTCCCACTGACCCAATAATGCTTGGATCAGTTTCCACTTCTGGCCAAATCCAGTTCTTTCCCCCCTCCCTCAAGAGTGAGTCAGGTGTTCCTATAGGTGGAGTGGGATCCGAAGGGTAAGTCAAGGGTGTTTCTGAGAACAAGCTGTTCGGTGGTTGTGGTTTGCAGGTTGGGCATGCTTGGCTTTTTTTCTTGTTTGTTTGTTTAGAGACCACTAGTAAGTGAGTACATCCCCTGCTTATCTTTCTGAGTTTGTGATACCTCGCTCAGGAGGATATTCTCCAAATCCCTCCATTTGCCTGTGAATTTTAGGATATCATTTTTTCTTACTGCTGCGTAGTATTCCATTGTGTAGATGTACCACAGTTTGTTAATCCATTATTCAGTTGAGGGACATCTAGGTTGGCACACATTTCAATAGGGCTGTTAGGTTTTAGAGGGATATACTGACATGGAGTTATATATTCTTACTATTTTCACAATGAAGCTTCTTTTGATATTTCTGTATCTGATATGGGCAGAGCAGCATACTGGGGTAGAAAAAAGCCTATGCTGAAGGATTGGGCCTAGCTAGATCCTAGAGAAGGATGTTGTTCTCTTAGTTTTGTTTTCTATTGCTGTCATAAAACACCCCCAAGAAAAGTACCTTAAGGGGAAAAAGGGTTTATTTGAATCAAAATTTAAGGTTACAATCTATCATTGCAGAGAAATAAAAATCACAGGAACTTGAAGCAGCTACACAGTCAAGATCAAAGAGCAATGAATTAATACAAGCATGCTGGTAGAAGATTCTCTAGTGTTATACAGTTTAGGATTCCTGCCTAGGGAATGGTGCTACCACAGTTGATTTCATTTTTCCACATTAATTAATATATTTGAAACAATACCCCCACAACATGCCAACAAGCTACCCTAATCTTAACTTTCTTCATTCATCCATAGTGAGACTTTCTTCCTATATGCCATGGAATTAAGTTGAAATCAGAAATAACCATCACAAGGTTTATGTTACAGGTTTTGCTTTTACATTATTTTTCATCAATTTCTTCATTCATAGAACTATTGCTTTCTGTATCTGAATGAACAGAGCAAGTTGAGGTAGAAAAAATAATAAAAATATATTAAAAAGAATAAAATAGATTATAAACGATAATAAAAGAAATGATTTTTCTCTTACAGTTGGAATAAGGAGGAAAAGTGTATCTATGTTAAAACTACCTAGGTCTGAAGATAAACAATGTTTTGGCATTTGCTTTTTTATTTTAAAAAGTATTTATCATTATACTATGGCAGTTTTCACATAACTTGGTGGGAGCTGGGAAAATTGAGTTGAGAGAATCTTGTAAGTGATTTAAATTATGAGAGTGAGTTCCTAGTTCTCTGGGTAGTACTTACCAAAACTTCTTGAACCTATATAGTACCCCTTTGACAAAAGAATCCCTTTCACCATTTAAAAAATATTTAAAAAATATGCCAAAAAGAAAATTACATAAAACAAAAGCATATGTCCTAAGAACTTACTGAAAAACATTGTAAATACTGCACAAGTCAAGAAACATTCCAAGCTCATTGAAATGTGCCTGTGTACTGCTTGTAGATGATAACTCACTGTCTCTATGTCCTTCACCATCATACCAGACCAATGCTTTCTTGTCTTTAAATATTTTTAACTCTATTTTTATACTTTTGTAATTTATGTTTTGTTTTCTTTTAAATCATATTTTATGCTTTTTAAATGAGAGGTTTCACCCAATAGGTGTCATGGTTCTGTCCTAGTCCATGAAGCCGTGGCCAATAGAAATTAGTCAGGCCAACCAGAGTTCGCATGTCAAACTCCATTTAAAAAGGCTCTCAACCTTTTTGTTCTTCCCTCTTCCCACCTTGCCAGAGGGTATTCTCCTCAGTTCTTAATACTTTTTCTTCCCCTCTCTCTCTTTCTCTCTGTCTATCCTTCTATTTCTTCATCCTCTCTCCATAATAATAAAGTTCCTCCATGTGGACCAGGTCTAAGTGTATCCATGGCTGCCAGTCACCACATCTGCATAAAGCAAACAGTCCCCTATCCATTGCCATCCACCACCATACAGGATATACACATTATCATAACATATCAATAGGCATCTTTGGGGACTCTCCAAATTCATGATCAGACAGCTTTCAGGATGGTCTCCTGTGAAGGAGATTGGGTCTTACAATAAAATTTGGAGCTGTCTATAAAATGCTTTATTACTTTCTCTCTTTTAAATTATATATTACTAGAATTAAATATTTTCATTTCTTTTTTCAATTCTCTTCCATAAATACTTTGGAGTAGATGGCTAAAATAGGGTCAGATACTCAGACAAATTTTTTTCTTTTTTACATTTATGCTAGAAGTTAAAACTTGTTAGAATCACCCATGTGGTTATATTTGGCTACATACCAAGTGAAGAGAACTGATTCTATGAGCATTTTATTAACCCTATGTTCAGTTTCCTCATACTGTTAGCTTGAATTTTGCCAGAGGAAGAAAATTTACCCAAGAAATTAACTCAGCTATAAAGCTCCCCTCATAGATTTAAGGGTAGTTAAACTTTAAACATCTTTCAATCTCATTTTACTATTATTTCCAGAAATATTTCCAAATTCATACTATCATAACACTTCACCTATTAATCTCTTTTTGCCTATGTTCTGATGGATATAAGCATACTCAAATGAGATATATATTTCTTCATTATTTGATCTTACTATGCTGACCAGGGTGGTTAGGAAGTCACTGACATTACTCCTGCCTCTACTTCTTGAATGCTGGAATAACGGGTATGGAATAACAGGTGTGTATTTGTTGGAACAGAATCACTTCAGGCTCACTTTTAAAATTTCCCTTTATTGTTTATCTTCCTTTAGTCAGTATTGTTTCTTTATACTTTAGTAGTACTTTTATGCTTCTCAGATTATATATCTTATTTGCTTGCTTGCTTTTGTGTCTTTTCCTCATTAGTGTGGGAAGGGAATGTCAGGTAGAAGGTATAATTATATGGGAGGGTGGGTGGCACCTACCTGTATAATATCAATAGTTGGAGGCAAGAAGACCAGGATTTCAAGTTCAGCCATGACTATCTAACAAGTTTAAGGTGACCTGGGTTTAATGAAATTTTATCTGAAGCAAGCAACTTGTATTAGCAATATATTTTCTTTCATTTTTTTCCTTATAGTCCAATATTATGTATAGTTATTCCTAGATCCATAGCTGAGAAGCTGAAATGGACTTGTACTATTGATGAACTATAATTGATATACAGAATCAGCTGCCTTGTAATTAATGTCAGTGAAAAACAAATATGGCACATCTTACCACAGAATAAACTTTCTTTGTCCTAAGCATTGTTGAGTTTAGAACTCAGTCTTTGTTTCACAGAGAACATTAATTCTAAAGGTGAAGTTTTGGTTTATTCTATGGTCATAAGACTATTCTAAAGTCAAAGTTCAATTAGTTAAGTGGTAACTTTCTTCTGTCTTTATTTAAATTGTATGTATGGTAGAAGAAACATTGTAAATAAGAAGAGTAGGTGTATGATGAAAAATATTCTCTTTTATCTCTTGATCTAAAAATATATTCCATTCTTTTTCAAATAACTGATGAATTAATGTAATTCCAAAGCTTCCACTGTACCTGTTTACCTCCCTAGATTTTTATCATAAATATGCAAATTCTAATAATTTTAAATACTATTTGTGAGGAGTTACATTACTGCATGATAAAAATATATAATCTCACCAATTTATTTTTCTTCCCAAATCATAAGGCAGTTTAGTGTTATTATTTTCATAAATCATAGATGATTATATCTATCCTGTTGTTTATTGGGAAATATTTTAAATCAAAATTGTTTATATTAGGGACTAGCTTTATCTTATAATTTTGTACCATCTTCCAAATATGCCATAAAAATGCTAAGGCTAAAGACATCTTTAAGTAACTGTATATAAAGCTGTAATAGAATAGAAAAGTAATATAAATAGTAACAATGATTCTAATGTTAATACTTTTTGAAGATACAATACGGCTTAAAAAAAAAATCTCAGTTCAATAATATAAATTTCAAACGTCAATGAGCCCTACTATGGAAAGATCTAGACACAGTTTTATTTTGGTAGAACATAGAAAGATGAGATGCCCTACACAAAAGCAAGTGATACTAAAGGTTAAGATTAATAATAATAATAAAATTTTAAGGACACATTCTAGTGTGTTTCAAGATCCTTTTTGAATTAAAAAAAAAAGAAACAGGAAAAGAACATGATTTGTCCTAGGTATGGTGGAGAAAGAAGTTTATTATAGATATGTGGGAGAGCATAGCAAGACACAGGGACATCTGGGAGAATCCAGAGTATACATGACCCTGAGCTGGAGGGGAAGGAAGAGAGGCCACGTATAACATCTATGAGGCCCAAAAGAGAGTAGATGACCAACAAAAATAGCTAGGTTATATACAGAAGAGCAGCTGTGGGAAGGGCAGCCCAGCCCTGGACTGGAGTAGTGTAGTGTGTGTGGTAGGCCAGCCAAGAGGGCCCTTTGTTAGTCTCTAAAGTCCCACCCTCCTTTGAGTTCTGATGTCAAGTTTCATTTAAAAAAATTCCAACCCCTCCCTGTTGACTCTCTTTCTTGCCTTCGTGTTCTCTCTCTCTCTCTCTCTCTCTCTCTCTCTCTCTCTCTCTCTCTCTCTCTCTCTCTTTCTCTCTCTCTCTTTTTCCCCTCTCTTTTTCTCCCTTCTCTGTTATCATAACCATATACCTCTATCATAATAATAAAGTTCTTTAACGTTGAAACAGCTTCTAAATTGTCTCCTCCTTCCCAACGCTGCCTCCCGTTGTGTCCCCTTCATAGGGCATGAGGCCTTTGCATTCATAGACATCTGCCACTAGATAATGTAATAATTCATTATCGTATCATGCCAGATCACACAAAGTCCTAACGCCATTAACAGGTAGGGACTGAGGGATGTCAAAAGAACCTGGAAAACCTGGAAGCCAGTGTTGATTTTGATGTTCAAAAGGCACTTTAGCAGTTTGTCCAGTTTTGAAATCTAACATCCTAGATTTTTTTGTTAATAATAAATAAATGATAAGTGATGGCACATTCTTCTCTGTGACTACTTTCTGCCAACATTGGGGCATTGTTGCTGGCAGACAGGAAAGCTGAAATTCTGGTCAAATTCAGGAAGAGCAGGCTGTTTTATTTGCTGTCCAGGCTCTGCAGGCAGCTTTGGAGCAGTTTGTGCGGCTTGGCCACCTGGGGCTGTCCACTTTGAAGCTGTCCTTGATGTAGATTTTGAGGGCTAGCAAGAGCTCTACAGTTGATTTGAAATCTGATGGGACAGATAGGGAAAGAAAGTAAAATTGAGGAGTTTAGCAGAATTTTTTTTTTTTTTTAAAAAAAAAAAACTTTATTTATTTATTTATTTGCCTTGGTGTTTGCCTGGAACTGGAACTACAGACAGTTGTTAGCTGCCATGTGGGTGCTGGGAATTGAACCCGGGTCCTCTGGAAGAGCAGACGGCGCTCTTAACCGCTGAGCCATCTCTCCAGCCCTAGCAGAAAATTTTTATGTTGGGTGTGCATTTAAAACTTTCAGACCCATGGTCCTGCTAGTTGCGGGAGGACAGTCCCAAGATTAGGGAAAAGGGAAGAGAGATGGTAAGCAGGAAAACATAGGCTTCTGGTGAACAAAAAGTATCTGGAGTCAATTTAACCTGCAAGAGGTGAATACAAGTCCTTCAAGATTACAAGAATTAAAAAAAAAAATTTTTAAAGAGACAAAAATTTCAGGTATGTTAGTATTAGTGCTGTTTGCAATTTGTGCTGAAATCCCATGTGGAAAGGACAGTAGACTCACACTTTTGGGTCATAGTAAAAACTTGAGGAACTAAAAGTGATTTTAGACTGAGTGGATATAGATTGGACAGATGTTTTCAAAATAAAAAAAAAATATTTTTAAGTCTATACTTAAAGACAACCAAAGGAAATTTACTATTTTGAGCTTGTGGCTGTAATACTAGCATCAGAACTCTATTGATTGTTACAATTCTTAACTTTTGTTGTCTTAGTGTAACAATAACAGAAAAAGAAATCTGGAGCATGTTTCTTTTTTTTGTATAACTTAAATCAATTTATTATATCTGTATAACTTGTATTTACACCTTAAAACACTTTTTTAGACACAATTCACATGAGCTTTTATACCTGTAGACCTTTTGTAACTTGTATTGTATCCCTTAGAGTTTGGTAACAAAGTAAACTGTCTTTCTCAGCAGGAAACCTAGGAAACTGAGGCAAGAGGCCTGATTTTTGCATATGAAGAGACTGTGAATACAGCTGAAGCCTTGAGGGAAGTAGCTGTTATTCTTGCTGCATAGTTAGTCAACATCCGTACAAATCAGAAAAGAAAAAAAAAATACCTGGAAATATAATCCAAATAATTTATGTATCAAATAAATTCATAGAGACTCATTAGGTCTCAGGTGGGTTACCCTGGGCTCCCAAGGTTCATCAGTGTCAGAAGTAGTCAGTTTTTGGCTGTCATACAAGGCAACATTTAATCTTCAGTCTTCATACAGAGCAGCATAGATAGGCCTTTGACCATCAAATCTAGATTTCAGAGATTTTGCCAGTAAGTAAACTTGGGAAAACTGACTTTAAGACAAAGTAGGGCAATCTACCCAAAAGTCTCCATAGCTATTGTAGAGTATAGTGAATTATGTTCTGGTATGTTGTAAATATTTGTCCCTTATACTGGTTTAATAAAACGCTGATTAGCCAGGAGGCAGATAGAAAGTTTGGGTGGGGCTACCAGACTAAGAAAACTCTGGGAACAGGAAGAGAAGAGCAGAGACACAAGAAAATGCCAGCAGATGCAGACGAAAGAAGTCAACCATGCTGCTCTTAGAAAAGGTACCAAGCCACATGGCTAAACAGATTAATGGAAATAGATTGATAAAAGAGCTAGCTAGCAATATGTCTGAGCCATTGGTCAATTAATGTGAAATTAAATTAACATGAGCCACTGTGTGATTATTTGGGGCTAAGTGGTAGGAGAGTTGGGAGAGGGTCAGAACCTTTGGGCTACGCTGGAAAGGACAGGTCAGAAACTTAATATTACATTAGAGTACTGGCAGCAGGCAAGGTATGGGGCAGTTTTTTCCACAATGGTTAGCGCATCAATTTTTGGCCACTGATCTCTCTGTAGGCCAAGCTGTACTAATAAAATCTGAGGCCATGGGTGAAGAGAGGGAGGGTCACAAAATGAAATTCCCTGAGAGGTGACAGGTTTTTCGCACCAACATACTTTTCTTCATTGGTGCGGCAATCTACAGATCAAACCAGACCAAATTAGAAAAAGCCCAGGTTTAATGTGTACAGAGCAAAGCAATCTTAGGTGACCCCTGGAAAGGGAGGGGGAAGTCACATGGCAAAGAAGGTTACCTGGACTAAAGTAATTTGTAGGTGCTGTCTTGAGCAGCCCCAAGGGAGGGGCTGATTTTTGCCAGGCAGGGGTCTGGAACTGAGGGCAGTTCTAGGAAAGAGGTCACTGGCAGGATTTGAGGAGGTGGGGTCTAGGGAGAGAGAGGTTGGGCTCTCCACTCAGTTATTCCAGACTCTTTGGGTATATGATCTGGATGGCAGAGGTAGTGCTTTCACCAGAACATTTCAGACTTTTTGGTATAGCTGTGTCGGATTCTAATCTGGCTGCTTCCTGCAGGTATGGGTTGATAAGGAGATAAGGAAATCAAAAGTCATTTGGTTCATATTTAGCCTCAGGTGTGAATGAAGGTACATCCATTATAGAGACCTCCGGCACTGGTTTCTTGAAGAGGTGGTCAAGACAGTTTGCTGGGGGGAAAAATAGTTTATTAACACTGCCCTTATGTATGGTGAGAACTGTGAGAAAAATGATGTGGCTGCCAATAAAGAAGAAGCTAGGGTGTATGAACCAGACAAAAGAGCAGATATGTCCTTGAATCTGGAGGGTTGGTACCAGCACGGATGATCCAGAAGCTTGGGGGAGGGGCATGCCAAATCATGGAGTGGTATATTCCAGGAGCAAAGAAGCCATCACGTCTGTAAAACAACTGGAACAGATTTATGTCTTGGTGTCATAGCCAAAAGGTTAAAATCTATAAAAATTTAAAGAAATTGTAGTCAGTGCCCTATCATTCTATCAAAACTGCATTTATCAATGTTAAAACCTCGAACCTCCGAGTTATATCTGAAACCAGTTTATCCTGTACCATGGAGTCTGTGAATGAGGCATACGTGTCTGTAATTTTAATAGGAAACTTACGAATGAGCCACTTGGTCATCAAACACCATCAGATCTGAGAGAGATAAGTGAATAAAAAGAAATGAGACAGATTTCCAGTTACCTAGGCAGTCTAAGTCTCTCCATGGTCATTGGGGGACAAGTCCCAGAGGCCACACTTATTCAGCTGCCAGGCCCAGAAGATCTGACAGATTTTTTTTTCCTGTGGAGTAGAAATTTGGGGAGATCTACCTACCTGTCTTGGCGTGGGGGGGGATTGATTGCCATTGCTCCTTATTCAGTCTGGGCAGAATCTTGCCAGCAGGGTAAGGCAGCTTTCCCTGAGTGGTTGGCTCTGTTATAGCTGAGGTAAGTCTCCAGGTGTAAGTTCTTGTGTGGCTACCCATCTTCTTGGAGAAAATATAGAATGCTGCTATGAGCTGACATGTCTTTCCATCATAAAAGCTTTTATTAAATGTCATATTCTCAGATCTTTAGAGATGTTTGAGGATGAGGCGAACAAAATCTGTTAGGTCCATGTAAGCCAAAAAAATGTTTAGGCTTAACTCAGTAACAGCGTACCAATGTGAGCAAAAAAAGAGCCAGTTGTCAGCTGTGGTCCTAAGATATATAAGGCAAAATGAAGTCTTAAGTTTGCAAACTATTTAGTTTTAATATCAATGGGCTTATATTTAGGTTATAAAATCTGGCTGCCAGCAAAATTCATCCCTGTACATGAATGTAGAGGTGCAGCATTAATCTCTCAGTAGACCAACTTGGCATCTGCCTACATAATCATTTTCACCATGGCAGGCAGACCATGGGATGTCTTGTAGAGCAGTTGTAATCTGAAGTTTTATTATATCAGATTCAGCAAAGGCCAGAGAAAAATCCTGAATCTGGGGCAGCTAGTTGTAATAATCAGCTGAGCTATAAGTGAAACACATGAAACACAGACATCCAAGACAAGCTAACACAAGCATGCTTTTAGTGCCTAGGCATTTTTACATTTTCATACACACAGAGAAAGTAGACAGGATTTTTAACAGAAAGATGTACAAACTTTTCAGAAGACTGTGTCAGCTGATTAATTCAGAAGTTCTAAATAAGGGTATACAGTGTAAAATGGCACAGGAATAAAATATGCTTCTTGGCCAGCTGCCTGAAGGTGCTGCAGTGAGAAACTGAAGAACAGTATAAAAGCACATGCTGTCTGGCTGACAAACATCATGGAAGAAAAGGCACCGAAGAAAGCAGTAAGTTGGGAAAACTAGGAGAGCAAGTGTATGGAATCATTAGATACAGGTAGGCAGAAAAACATTCAGACACAGATGGACAGGAAGGGGAGCGGGCAGAAATACAGTACTCACTTACCTGGCCAGTGGGTACTCAAACCAATGTATGGTGAGACATTCCCAGTTTGGATAGATTTTGTAAAGGTATCCTGGAGGTGTTTTTATATCTGGCTTTGAATTCTAAGTGCCCATCTCAGAAGTCTGTGCAGGAACCCAAGGCCTAGCCTAATGAAGTACATCCACTGTCGTAGTCTTTGGGTACAGGCAAATCACTTCAACTGAACGTCTTCTGAAGAAGTGGTCCCACGGGAACAAGGCAAGTCCTTGTTCTGAAAATGAGTTGGGGGCTCAGCATGGCTATGTTTTAGGCAGAACATCCTGAAAATCGAAGGAGGCCTTGGGCCTCTAAGGTAATCACCTGGAAACGACACTTACACAGTCAAAAGCAGATCTGGTAGAGAGCAGATATGGGGAAAAAGGTGTTTTCTAACCACTTGGCACTTGGCCAGTGGGAGAAAAATCAGCCCCCTCGGTGAAACCTCCAGATGATATGCTTTTTTTGCACTCCTATAAGTCTCTCCACCAGCACAATAATCTAAATCATACAAAATCAGAACGATTAGAAAAATCCCAGGTGTTGTGATCTGATCTGATTTGATCTAATATGCACTTAACCCAGGGTAACTGGGAGATAACTGTAGATAGAGACTTCATGCAGTAGAAGGCTGCAGCTGGAGCCAGGAGGTGAAACTGCAGGAAATGTAGATCGGGTTTACATAGAGAGACTTTATTATTATAAAGAAAAGAAGAATATATATGTATATTTATATGAGAGAGAGAGAGAAAGAGAGAGAGATAGGAGAGAGAGAGAGAGACAGAGACAGAGAGAGAGAGAGAGAGAGAGAGAGAGAGAGAGAGGAGGGGAAGGGTTGAGAGTACACTCTGGGAGAGAAAAGACAAAACAGGTGCTTGACATCAGAATTTAGGGTTGATGTGGCTTCAGCAGGTAGAACAGAATTCTAACACCAGATTTAATGGGTACAAAGCAAAGCAATCCTTGGTGACCCCTGGAAAGCCAGAGGGGAAGTCAAATGACAGATAAGGCTACTTGGCCTTAAGTAACCTGTAGATGTGGTCTTGAGCAGCCTCAGGGAGGGGCTGAATTTTTGCCAGGAAGAGGTCTGGAACTGAGGGTAGTTCTAGGGAAGGGATCACTCTTTGGCAGGCTTTGAGGGGGCAAGGTCTGGGGAAAGAGATTTGGCTCTCTACTCAATCATTGTAGACTTTTTGAGTATATGATATGAATGGTGGGGGCTGAGGTAGAGCATTCACTAGAACAAGAGGAAATTTCTATAAATACTACAAGGGAGCTAAGTGAGCAGAAGCTATGAGACTGCAGGAGAAAGGGAGCAAGTGTCTTTAGTAAAGAGACCCAGATGGGTATAAGCCCTCTGAAACTGAGAGATGCAAGTTCCTGAGGTAGATAAAGTATTTTGTGACAAAATTACCATCCATGGAGTCCTCAAGTGAAATAAGAAACTTGCCAAAGTGATAGATGTTCCAAATCACAGAGGAAAGCTGTCCCTTGCTCTTGTTATTGGAGCTCAGTGGAGGTGAGAGAAGCTTCATGGCACACTGGTATGACTTTTGTAGCAACAGTAAACAGCAAGTAGCCAGGAGTGACACTTATCTATTAGTAAAGAGATGTGAGAGAGCAAGAAAAAAGGGATATGTCCATGTGGGTGTAGCACATGGAGGGCATAGCAGGCCAGAACCCAGAGAGACAAAGGACAGATGGTTAGAAAGCAGGTAGAGTGAAGCAACACGTGAAAAATCAGACTCTACAGTTTAGAATTAAATTCGGTGGGTGGCTGAAGCCAGCAGAAACAAATGATCCATACATATTTTAGTGGAGTCATGTTAGCAGCTGGCTCAGAAAGGTCAAATTCCTTGGGGAAAGGACTCATTTATTACATTCCTGGGTTTCTGTACCAGGCTGCAAAAAAAAAGAAAAAGAACATGTCTGGTGGCAGGGTTCAGCACCAGATGAATAAAAATAAATAGATAAATAAATAAAGGAAGGAAGAAATAAAGAAAGACAGGAAAAAAATAAAAGAGATGACAGCTCCTAGGTATGTTGGAGGAGAATGTTTATTGTAGATAAAAGTGAAAGCATAGGCAGAAGCAGGGATATCTGGGAGAGTCCAGAGTAGACATGACCCTAAGCAATGTGAGGATACATGAGAGAGAAAGAGAGTGGGGAGAAAAGGGAACAAGGTGAAGTACCAGAGGACCAAAAGAGAATACAAGAAAGGAACTGGTAACCAAAATTGTTAGATTTTATAGGAAAGAGCAGCTGGAGAAAGAGATGCCCAACCACTGTCAGAAGAAGTTTAGGGTAGGCTGAGTATGTCAATCATACCCTGTAACAAGGAGGAATGAGGGATGCAGGGAAAACCTGGAGGCCATTGTCTGCTTTGATATATAAAAGACATCTGAGTGTTTAATCTCAGGTTTAAAACTTACAACTTTCTGGAAAATTGGAAAGTTGCGTTCTGGGACCAGGGTCAATCTGTAGTGCCTGATCCCAGACTCTACTTAGCAGGCAGGACTAGGATTTGGCTGTGAGGGGTTCTTCCAGCCACACCTAAAAGAAGGGACCACGAATGACCAGCCCTGACTCTAACTGCATCATTAGAGAAGGACTGAGGCTTTGAAATACAGATCCCTGTGCAGAGCAGAGTCACAGATCAGGCAGACAACTTGTTCAGAGGAGACAGGAGACACACAGCCCTCTTGCCACAACTGATTAGGAGTTGCCTAATTGTGAACCACTGAAGCCATGGGCAGACACTAGTGCAAAAATACATATAATAATATAAAGAACAACAAGGCAACTCCAGAAGAAATTGATGGTTCTATAACTATAAGACCTAAACAGAGCAATAAAAAGGAAAAATAAACAACACCAAAAACACATTTATGAAGAATATTGAAGCCTTCAAAGAAGATATAAAAAATTTCCTTAAAGAAAAAGAAGAAAATACAAACAAAAAATTGGAAGAGATGAAGAAATCCTTGAAAGAAAACCAAGACAAAGAAAACCAAAAATAAAAGAAATATTCCAGGAAATAAAAACTGAAATAGAAGCAATAGAAAAAGGCACAAAATGAGGCAAAGATGGAAAAAGAAATCCTGAAGAAAAGAGCTACAGACACAAGCATACCCAAGAGAATTCAAGAGATGGAAGACAGAATCTCTGAAGTGGAAGACTCAGTAGTGGAAATAGATACATCAGTCTAAGAGAATACTAAAACCAAAAAATCCATAACATAAAATGTTAAGGAAATCTGGGATACCATGAAAAGGTCTAACATGAGAATAATAGGAAAAGAATGAGAAGAATACCAATTCAAAGGCACAGATAATGTATTCAATAAAATAATAGAAGAAAACTTTCATAACTTAAAAAAGGAAATGTCTATAAAGATGCAAGAAGCTTACAGAAAAGCAAATAAATATGACCCCCCCAAAAAAGTCAGCTCACCACATAATAATAAAGCCACAAAACATACAGAACAAAGAAAAAATTTAAGAGATGCAAAAGAAAAGGGCCAACTTACTTATAAAGGCAGACCCATCAGAATAGAATAACACCTGACTTCAATGGAAATGATGAAAGCAAGAAGGGTTTGGTTAGAAATTATACAGACACTAAAAGAGCATGGCTGCCAACCCAAACTACTGTACCCAGCAAAATTATCAATCACCATAGATGCAGTAAACAAGATATTTCATGACAAAGTCAGACTGACACAATAGCTATCTACCAATCTGACCCTCCAGAAAGTCTTAGAGGGAAAACTCCAAACTAAAGATCCAAGATACACCAATGAACCCACAAACAGTCAATAATACCACAGAAGAATATCATAGAGAAAGGAAATACATACAAGCAACCACCAAAAATACCAGAAAATATCAATCAGTGGTCACTAATTTCCCATAATATCAATGGACTCAACTCACCTATAAAAAGACACACACTAACAAGATGAATATAAAAAATGACCTGATGTGGTGGGAGGGAGAAGGAACCTTGAATAAGGATATGCAGGGATGGAAAAAAAAATTCAGAGGGAAAGCTGAACACAAAGTAAATATATGTGTAGCAATCCTATTTGCATTATCACCTTTGATAAGTCATGCTTATGATTTTTATCTTCTTTATAGTTATTATTAACTTTTCAGCATTTTAAATTTATTTTACTGTTTTTTTTTGATAAATACAAAATAAATAAAGAAAAAAAAAAACAGAAGCCATCCTTCTGCTGCATATAAGAAACAAACCTCAACCACAAAGACAGACACAGGCTTAGAGTAAAGAGTTGGGAAAAGATTTTCTAATCAAATGGCCCTAAGAAACAAGCTGGGTTTGCATCCTAATATCAAAAAAAGTAGACTTTAAGCTAAAAGCCATTAAAAGGGACCAAGATGGTCATTACTTATTCATTGGAGGAAAAATTGGTCAAGAGGAGATTTCAAACCTGAATATTTCTGCCCCTAATATAAAGGCACATACTTATGCAAAAGAAACTTGGCTAAAGCTCAAATCCCACATCAATACTCAAACATTAATAGTGGGAGACTTTAATATCACACTTTCATTCCTGGATAGGTCAATCAGACAGAGACTCAATAGAGAAATAAGGAGTTTAACAGAGGTTATGATGCAAATGGATTTAATATTTACAGAAGCTTCCACCCAAATGCAAAAGGAATATACATATTTCTCAACTCCTCATGGAACTTTCTCAAATTGACCACTTAATTTGTCATAAAGCAAATATCAACAGATACAAAAATAATGGAAATAACACCATGTATCATATTAGGCCATCAGGGTCTAAAGTTAGACTTCAAAAACATCAAAAATCACAGAAAGCCTACCAACTCATGGAAACTAAACATCACTCAGCTGAACCTCCTCTGTGTCAAAAAAGAAATTAAGAAAGAAATCAAATTCTTCCTAGAATATAATAAAAAGTAATCCACAATGTACTCAAACTTGTCGGACACAATGAAAGTAGTCTTAAGGGGAAAATTTATAGCACTCGATACCTATATGAAAAGCTTAGAGAAAGCCCACACTAGATAACTAACAGCACAGTTGTAAGCCTTAGACCAATTAGAAGCAAAATCACCTAGAAGGAGTAGACAGCAGGATATAATCAAATTTAGAACTGAAATCATTAAAATTGAAACAAAAAGAACAATACAAAGAATCAATGAATCTAAGAGTTGGTTCTTTGAGAAAGTTAACAAGATAGATAAGCCCTTATCCAAGCCAATTAAAAAGCAAAGAGAGTATCCAAATCAACAAAATCAGAAATGAAAAGGGGGACATAACAACAGACCCCCAGGAAATCCAGAGAATTATCAGATCATACTTTGATAATCTGTATTCCACAAAAATGGAAAACCTAGAAGAAATGGATAGCTTTTTGGACAGGTACCATTTACCAAAATTAAATGAAGAACAGATTAATTACCTAAACAGACCTATAACCCTTAAGGAAATTGAAGCTGTCATTAAAAGTCTCCCAAGTAAAAATGTCCAGGTCCAGATGATTTCTGTGTGGAATTCTACCAGACATTCAAAGAAGAATTACTACCGTTACTCCTCAAACTATTTCACACAGTAGAAACTGAAGGAATATTGCCAAATTCCTGTTATGAGGCCACAATTACCCTAATACCCAAGCCACTCAAAGACACAACAAAGAGGGAGAATTACAGTCCAATTTCCCTCACGAATATTGATGCTAAAATTCTCAACAAATTTTGTCACATGATATACAATATAAAAAATAATCATCTACCATGACCAAGTAGGCTTCATCCCAGAAATGCAGAGGTGGTTCAACATATGAAAAACCTTAAACTTCATCTATCATATAAACAAACTAAAGGAAAAAACCACAAGATCATGTACTTAGATGCTGAAAAAGAATTTGACAAAATCCAACACTCCTATATGATAAAAGCTATGGAGGGATTAGGAATACAGAGAAAATGTCCTCAATATAATAAATGCGGTTTACAAGAAGTGACAGCCAAGATCAAACTCAATGGAGAAAAACTCAAAGCAATCCCATTAAAATCAGGAACTAGACAAGGATGTCCTCTCTCCCCTTATCTATTCAATATAGTTCTCAAAGTTTTAGCTAAAGCAGTAAGAGAATGAAAGGAGATTAAGGGGATACAAATTGGAAAAAAAGTGAAACTATCTCTATTTGCAGAAGATATGATTGTGTACATAAGTGACTCACAAAATTTTACCAGGGAACTTCTACAGCTGATAAACACCTTTGACAATGTAGCAATATACAAGATTAACTCAAAGAAATCAGTAGCCCTTCTATACACTAAAGATATAAGTGCTGAAAAAGAAATAAGGAAAACATCACCCTTTATAATAGCTGCAAATAGCATCAAATACTTGGGAGTAACTATAACCAAAGAAGTAATAGATCTAATTGACAAGAAATTTAAATCACTGAAGGAAGAAATTGAAGAGGATATCAGAAAATAGAAATATCTCCCATGTTCCTGAATAGGTGGAATCAACATAATAAAAATTGCAACCTACCAAAAGCAATCTACAGATTCAATGTACTGCCCATCAAAATTCCTATACAATATTTTTTGGACCTTTAAAGAACAATACTAAACTTCATTTGGAATAACAGGAATGCCAGGATTGCCAGAACAATTTTGCTCAACAAAAGAACCTCAGGAGGCATCATCTGCCCCAACTTCAAGTTATACTATAGAGCTACAGTAATAAAAACAGCCTGGTACTGGCATAAAAACAGACTGTCAATCAATGGAATCGAATCGAGGATCTGGGCATTAATCCAAAAACCTATGAACATCTAATCTTTGACAAAGAGCCCCAAAATATTCAATGGAAAAAAGTAGTATCTTTAACAAATGTTGTTGGCATAGCTGGTTGATAGTGCGTAGAAAAATGCTAAAAGATCCAAGCCTGTCACCCTGCACAAAACTCAAATCCAATTGGATCAAAGACCTCAACATAAACCCAGCCATTCTGAACTTGATAGAAAAGAAGGTGGGAAATATCATTCTACTAATTGGCATAGGCGATTACTTCCTAAATATATAACACCAGTTGCACAAACACTAAAAACAACAATCAATAAGTGGGACCTCCTGAAACTGAGAAGTTCTGTAAAGCCAAAGACACTGTCAATAGGACAAAGCGACCGACAGCCTACAGAATGGGAAAAGATCTTCACCAACCCTATAAGTGATAGAGGACTGATCTCTAATATACATACAAAGTACTGAAGAACCTAGAGCACTAAACCTTGAATAACCCAGTCAAAAATGGGGTTTAGTACTAAAAAGGTAATTTTCAGCAGAAGAATTACAAATGGCTGTAAGCCACTTGAAAAAGAGCTCAACTGCTTTAGCCATCAGAGAAATGTAAATCAAAACAACTTTGATATACCTCTTGTCAGACTGGCTAAGATAAAAGACATAGATGACAGCCTATGCTGGAGAGGTTGTGGAGCATGGGGAACACTCCTCCATTGTTGGAGTGTAAACTTGTTGAGCCACTCTGGAATACAGTATGGTGGTTTCTCAGAAACCTGGGAATCAATCTCCCCAAGAATCCAGCAATACCACTTCTGGGTTTATACCCTAAGGACACACATTTGTTCTCCAAAGTCATTAGCACAACTATGTTCTTAGCATTATTTTTCATAATAGCAGGAGCCTGGAAACAACCTAGATTCCCCTCAACTCAAGAATGGGTTAATAAACTGTGGTACATCTATAAAATGGAGTACTACTGAGCAGTAACAAAAAATGATATCCTCAAATTTGCAGGCAATTGGATGGATTTGGAGAATAGCATCCTGAGTGAGGTATCTCAAACACTGCAAGATAAGCAGGGGATGTACTCACTCATTAGTAGACTCTAAACAAAAAAGCAAAAAGCAAAGCATGCCCAAGCTGCAAACTACAACCACCGAACAGCTTGGAATCTGAAACACCTTGGACTGACACTAAGGATCCCACACCCTCTAGAGGAACATCTGCCTCAGTCTTGATGTTGTGGGGAGGAAACTGAAACTGCCAGAAGTGGATGCTGAACTGAGCAATATTGGGACCTTGGGACTTCCTGCCCATTC
Source organism: Sigmodon hispidus (assembly GCA_004025045.1). Taxonomy (NCBI): domain Eukaryota; kingdom Metazoa; phylum Chordata; class Mammalia; order Rodentia; family Cricetidae; genus Sigmodon; species Sigmodon hispidus. Next base: position 22,427 of record PVIH01013758.1, read on the forward strand.
TGGGGATGAGATGGAGAGATGTGAAGAAGAGAGAGTGACTTGAGGTGGTTGGAGTGGGAAGTGACCTTGAATAAGGATATACATGGATAGATAATGTTACTTTATTCATAATAAAAACAAGAAAGAGTAAAAATAAAAAAGGAGTCACTATAAAGATCTTTTGTACTGCCTCTCTGTGAGTCACACCATGGCGTGAGGCAGCAAGTCTGCTTCTGAGGCATGTTCAAGATGGTGTCTTGCTGGGATAAACAGTGCTTGTTGTTGCTTTTCATTCTAGTTTTACTTTTCTAATAGAAACTTTTATTTCACATTTTTTTCTCCTCTTAATTACAAGTACATTGAAGAAAAACCAGACTGTCACGATTGCCTCTACCAGCAAAGAATATGCAACACCAGGCTCTTCTTTCAGCAGTTTATTCAGTAACCTTGAACAATCTTCTTCTGACCCCGGGGAAACCTGCTCGTGGCCTAAATAGCCTTTAGGCAACCAACCCTAGTATGCCACACAGGCTCTACCGATAGGCCCAGGTACACGGAAGCAAGCCAGATCATTAGCCTTAGTCAAATAAGGAGTTGTTTATCACTGAGAGCACTCACCATTGGGAAGATGGAGAGTGGAAGCCAGTACCATCTTTAACATGTGGCTGCACGCAGCTCTCTACACCAGACAATAGAGAAAATAAAAACAAAAGAAACAAAATAGAATAGAATAGTAACTAGCTATATCCCTGCTAGGAACAACTTTAAATATTCTTTTTAACTTCTACATTGATAATTGATTGTCAATATTTATCATTTCTATTCTTATAATCTACCAACTTGCTAAAATCAAAAAAAAAAAACTTACAAACTTACAACTTTCAATGGGTTCTACTATGTGCTCATGAAAAATGAAGAGGGAAAAATTAATTAATAAAGAATTGATAGAAATAACTGTCAAATTCTTGTACCTTTTTCTTAATTTTATACACAGTTCATGCAAAAGATAAAACCACTGAGGAACAATGGAAAAGGTTTCCTTTTTTCAGGCAATGACTCATTACTCTAGGGAGGGAAGAGAGAAAAGGAGAATTAAAGTCATTTGTTCATGAGTGGGGGTAGGAACCTTTCCTTTTACAGTCATTAGCAACTACAGAGTATCATTGTGAGTGATGCAATAAAACTATCATACTCATATCCTAAAAACCTTGCCCAAAATAATAGTAAACAAAACTGTACTGTGAAAGGAAGTGACAAGAATATATCTCACCAATGTTCTCAAGAATCTCAATATTAAAACCAAAATGTCTTTACTTCAGGGAGAAGGGTAGGAAATCATCTTGTAGCAGAAACTCTCATCAAATAGGTAAAGAAAATTTGTTGTCATAAGAGTATGGAGATTTCTAGGGAGTCTACAATATATATAGCCAAATGCTGAAACGATGCAAGAAAAACAGAATTGTCCTCACTCACTGTCAAAATGAATGGCACACTATGTAATAATAATAGATTCTTTGCTTTGTAGGAGGCAAGAATATATGGAGAGAATGCACATGACAGAGCCCATTGAAAGCTGAAAGTAAAACAAGCAAACATGGATAAAATCTTCTAAACCCCCCAGGAAGCAAAGGTAACTATATCATACCACTAGAGGAATTTTATGTTCTCTAAAGATAACTATAACAACAGAACATAAATCCCTCTAGACTAGTAATTAAAGTGACTTAATTACTCCATATTAGTGGCCTGCCAGAGTATAGCTGTGCTCATTTCTCAGTTTAAGTACTATTTAGATCAGTCTGCACAAAGATTACCATTCAAATAAAAGTTATAAAGCTGGCATAAAAGCAAGAGTGACCAGAAGTAAAGGTAAATAAATGCAACCAGGCCCTGAGGTTGTCTTCTCAGTATTGGAACAATAGGAGGATATTTTGAATTAGTTTAAATAGTAGGATATTTGAAAATCTTAATTAAGTTAAAGTAGTACATGATGTGGACTGCTTGCATTAATATATTCAAAGTTTGGGCAGAGAGGTAAACTAAAGAGTTAGGCAGTTAAAATACTATAAAACCACTAGAGGTAAAAGAATTCCTTCAGCATGTTTATCAGCAGACTAGACAGAAGTGTCAACAAAGCAGTAAATGTAATGATAGCCTAATAGAAATGACTAACACAGAAATAAAAAGAACTATGAAGTGTATAGACCTAGAATACTCAAGAAATGTGGAAAAATATCAGAGAGGAAAATATCAGTATCAGAGCAGAAGTAGAACAGAAATTTTGAGAAAAATTGATAGGGAAATTCTAATGCTAGAAGGTGAAAGTCTGCCACAAATCTGAGAAGGGAATACTACAAGAAAAAAATATATGTGAAGATACGGCTCTGTGTGTAATAGTTTAAATTTCCAGCACTCTCAAAAAGCTGAACATAGTTATGCCTGCCTATAACCCTAACATTGAGAATCTGAGACATTCTGGTTTTGGAAACATTTTATCTAGCCACTTTAGCTAAAATAGTGAGCTTCAGGTTCTATGAGAGATACTACCACAAAACACATACAGAGAGAGGGGTAACATAAATAAAAAGGAAAATGTTAATAGAAACTGAGGATCTACCTTTAAAATGTACTCTGTAATGCTTTGTTGTATACTGTAATGATTTACACTGTAATGACTTGTTGCCCATATACATTTAATAAAATAATGATTGGTCAGTATCCAGGTAGGAAGTAGAAGTGGGTAAATGAGACTAGGATAATTCTTCAAAGAGGACAGGCAGAGGCTGCACTGAAGCAAAGGTACCAAGCCATGTGGCTAAAAATTATAGGTTAATTTAAGTGTAAGATCTAGACAGTAGTAATATGCCTAATCTACTGGCCCAGCAGTTACTATAAAATTAAGCCTCTGAGTCAATTATTTGGGAAGCCCCTACTGGGTAATTGAGAATTGCTGGCTGGGACAGAAACTTCTGACTACATCTACCTAAAAAATAATAAATAGTGGTGCAAATAATAGAAATGATGGGCAATAAAATAACTCATTTTCTTATTGTTAAGCATATTTATATTAAAGGTACTGTATGTATTTGTGTATATATCTGCATTAGTTAGAGCTTTTATTGCTATGAAGAGACATCATGACTCTTATGAAAAAAACACTTAACTGGGACTGGCTTGGATGAAGAGACACCATGATCACAATGACTCATAAAGGAAAACACTTAACTGGGACTGGCTTGGTGTTTCAGAGCTTTAGTCCATTATCATTATTGCAAGAATCATGGGCCAGTGGACAATTATGTAGGTATATTTCACCTTCACAACCAGACAAAACATTATCTTCTCCAATTTAAGCAAATATTAGACAAAACAACTAAAATAAAGCTTTATCATATTGTTTTAAGATATTTACACTGATAGAGAGAAAAGATATCAATAGTCTTATTCAACACTGTGCAGTGTGTTCTACAATCTGATCCATTGGGCAAGAAACACTCATTGTTGTAATAGTGGCAAGACTGTTCCTTGGGGGCAACTAATTTCTTTCTTGGTTGGATTTGAGATCTTACCCACAAGAGAGAATTCATGCATGCCTGGTACTGTAAACACTATCAAAACCCATGGCTGGGGAATTTATAGACCCTAGAGGAGCAAATACAAAAAAAAAATGAAAAAATTTAAGAGAGAAACAATGAAAAAGAAATGAAACCTAAGGGTAGTTGTTTAAATATATAAAATTTAGGCAGCCTATAACTACTAAGTATCAGAAAACATTGTTAGTAACTATACCAAAAAAATTAAATTACATATTTCTTGTAATTAAATTGTGAGATTTGATAGTTTGAATATTTCAAAAAATTATCTGATTCATCAAAGTCATTATTGTTTGCATTAAAAAATTGTTTTGCAAATGTTTGTGAGTGTGGGGTGTGTATGGGGGTGTGGTGTGGGTACACATACCATAATATAACACAAGTGTAAATACTAGGATAATTTTGAGGAACTGGTTTTACATATTTAAAGTGGCTTCTATGGATCTAACTTATTCCTCCCTGTTCACACATCAAGCATCTTTACTGAGCTATTTCTCTGACCGTAGAGCAGTTTTATTGCACATAATTATTTATATGGTTTGTATGATAATCTTTGTTAATTGTTTTTCATTACTTATTTTCTCAGTTCTTTCTTTGCTTTGTATTCTCATGTTTGAAGTAATTATATAATTTAATATTATTATGATACTTCTACTATTGATTTATTAATTGAACTTCAGAATTTATAATATAGAAACTGAATGTATAATATTATATTTTCAAGAATATTATACATGTTATGTATACCATGCAACATTCATAATTGTATGGTTTATTTTTTCCTTCCTAGACTTCCTCCTACTGTTATCACAAGCTTTACACATATGTAAATGTTTGCACATGTTCCTTTTATATATGTTAGAGTTCTTACATTATATTGTTATCATTTTAAATTTTCTCTATAAATGTTGATAAATAAGGCTGGAAAGATGGATTAGCAGTTAGAAGCAGTACTAGCTTTTCAATCATGAAGACCGAGTTTGAGTTCTACTACTACATTTGGGAAATTTACAGATGTCCGTAACTCCAAGGATTCTGATGCTTTCCTCTGGTTTCCACAAGTACCCACCAACACCTTCCTCTCCTGCACACACACACACACACACACACACACACACACACACACACACACACCCTCATACAGACATTGTGGTGGTTTGACTCGGAATGCTATCTCCCCACCAGGTACTCAAGTGTTTGAATGCTTGGGCCATACTGAGTGACACTATTAATACATATGGAGAAAGTGTTTCACTGTGGAAGCAGGCTTTGAGCTCTGATATGTTCAAGCTATACTTATCCACTTACCAGTATTCTAGACCTTTAAAATATACTTTGTTTGTTAGTTGTAGCATGTTTGTGTTATTATCTTTCTCTCTCTCTTAGACATTAGCTTATAGTAGTTCTTGTTGCTGTGTTTTTATTTTAGGAGCAGACTTACTTTTAAATACTTAGTTTTAGGTTGTATATACTTGGTGACCAGGGTGGGATGCGGTTGTGGGGATCTCCTTAGGTGCTTCAGATGAACTAATTGCAGAACAAAATAGCATTGATGAGTTGGATTGGAAGCCTTTCCCTTGACTACAATCTTTTCACATACCTGTTCTGAGCTCCATGATGATACATTTTATCATATGTTGTATAGAAACCTACATGAGAAAATTGGGGAAAATGGAGTAATCTTCCCCTGTTGAATCTCTTAGACTTCCTATATTGCTATGTGGTATATGTCTGCCATGAGTCCATCTACTAGTTTGTGATATAGCCATAATGCTCTGCCCAAAGGACAAAGTGCTAACTTGTTGCTGGGTCCTAACAGTTTCCTCAGAGGAGAGGATAAGAGGGTGCAGAGTCAACAACACAGAGTCCCAGAGATGGTTGAAAAGGACTAACTAAATTTTCAATGATGGGGAGAACCTTATATACCCTCATCCCAGCACTCAGGCTGTTTCATTATATATTGCATCAGCATCCTTCATTGACTGAGCATGACCAGGAGATCTGACAGCATCTGTTGCTAGGCAAATTTTGAACAGTCAGGAACTCTGGGCAGTGCCTATTGCTATGCCATCAGGCAGACTCCAAGTTGACTCATAAGAAAGTACATTATATGTACCCCTTGGCAACTAGTTTGAGCCAATTTCCATGGCCCTATAGGCCTGTCCTACTACATACCACCCTATTTATTTTATCATATGGGCACTCAGAGGGAGTTAAAGTTCTTTGCTCTAGCCTTGTTGACCCCAACTCAGGAGGGCTCAGCAACTGGACTGTGCCTGTCTTAGGTTGACTTGCCTAGTAAGCTCTTACTTGTCATTGACCACCAGCCCTTGAAGAACATCCATTTCTGGAGAGCTGCCCAGGTAGAGAGAATTGGGTAGTATTGAATTTCAGAGAACCAGGTATGTATAACCTCCTGTGGAGGGCTATGAGCAGGATGTCTGCAAGCCATTAAAACCTGAAGAGTTGCCTTAATCATTGCCTGCTGCTGTTGGTTGTGCTGCAGAAGACACTTAAAGAGGAGAATGATTAAAAAGCAGCACCCCACCAATCAAAACATATGTGAGAATCCAAGAGTGATCAAACACCCTTTTTATATTATGCCAAACCTTTTTTTTAAAAAAATAGTCAAAGGCTATAACCCCTGCTCATGTCTGATTTAATTGGAAATTATTGTGTGTTAGCTATAATGAATAATATATATAACTTAGTTGACTATGGGGCCTTAATATATTTAACTAGCCTCCAAGGTACCAATGTTCCTCACCTAAAAAGGTGTCATACAAAATGAGGAAAAGTGAAGGTCCACAAGTGTTCATCTATTAGGGAACAATAAGAGTAAAAGGGGGGAATATATACATCACCCATCCTGGGTTTATTTCTTCCTTTCTGGAAGCATCCTGTTCTGTGGCTGGGTGGGCATCTCTTGCTGTGACCCATGTAGTGGCACTCTGGGGAAAAAACACGAGCATATGCTCTGCTATGGGTCAGTATGCAATGAAAATGAGCGTCACTGACACAAATAAGAAGTGGTGCTGGAAGAGTTATTGCCACTGAACTAGTGAGTAGAATAAACACTTTGCATCTGGCTTACATGTGATATATGTAATTCAAACCCAAATATACACACTATAATTATATCCTTGTGTTTAATACTGAGGACAATGTAACCCTGAATATAAAGGTCTAGTGAATTTGTCACTTGTCCTGCTCCAGGACAGTAACTATGTGACTAATCAACTTCACTAGAATCCAATGGATTATTACATCTATTAAATTGAGATAGAAAACAGAAGTTTAAACTAGATCCTTAAAGTTGTTCCAAATAGAACTCCTTTCAAGAGTATTCTGAAGACATAGAGAATACAAAATAGTATAAACTTTATGAGCTAAACCATAGCAAAAACACTGTTGAATTTAAGGAAAAATCATAACCTGAAATGGCCTCTTAAAAAAATAAAATGAAAAAATGGCCTGTTAACAAGCAAATTGTACCATCTTTATATTTTTTCCTTAGTGTAAATGCCATAATTTACTCATCCAGTACATAAAACAAAGATTTGCCAAATATCTCCTACATATAATGATAGGATGACCACCTATACCTTGATGCTTGCAATAATATTTGACAAGAGCCCCCAGGGAAGATATGAAGCCTTTACTTTAGGTTAAGAAACCTATGTAAAAATAGTGTTGTCTGGCCCCAAATTGTAATGATCACTATTCCTCTTTTCCTACAGTCCAGAAATGATCAAAGGCAGAAGAGTTATACCAGATGAATTTATGTGAATTGATGGTCTAATGCCAAAGCAGGTTAGTTTATTTAATTCTTAGGTGCTGGTGGCTGTTAAAAGGTTTAAAATTGTTTTTATGACCTTTAAGCCTGTCCCTCTGGCAGAGCTTCTGTGAAACATGAATTCTAATTTGTATTTAATGAAAACTTAGAGCCAGATATTAGGGAAAAGCTCAAATATCAAAGAGAGAAAACAGACCATAGTCAAATCTCACCTAGCCAATTTCTCAGGGTAAAAGCTATCTTCCAGCTTCCTCAGCCTGGCTCTTCATTGCTTCTACAGAATAAATCTCTGTCTTTCTATGTCTGCCTTAAATACCTTCTTTTCCCAGTTGTATAACTTCCAGATTTAACTCTGCCTCATATTCTAGAGTTAAGATTAAAGCTGGGAGCTACTACTATTTGCTATTTAGGCCTTGAACTCATAGAAACACAGAAAGAACTCTGTCTGAAGTTATGGGATTAAAGCCATGAGCTACCACTCCCTGACCCTCCAAGCTTGACTGTGGGTGGATCTGTTCTCTGATATTCTAAACTGGTTTTATGAAACATAAAATATATCACCACACTTCTGTCTACATATAAATGAAGAAATGACCATTGCTATCTATATAATAACATATTAATCTATAAAATTATTAAAGTAGTGGTCTAAAAACAAAAGACCTGAACTAACAAAGGCAGTGTCTTGAAGATATAGTTCACTTTTCATCATGTGAGCAAGCTATCACCAACTTTTGTGAAAGTTTAGTGAAGTCACATCCAAACATTAAGGTATAAAGGCAATGGTAGTTTTCAAACATATTTGTTGTAGACTTTTTATAAATCATTATTGCCAGTATAATAATTAATGCTATGTGAAGTTCAAGTGACAAGACACTGGTACCTATAATAGTTAATCCATTCTTGCCAACACCAACATGGAGAATCACATGAAAATAATTTGAAGAGGAAAGTATTGTTCTACTTACTACTCCAAAAACTGGTAAGATCGTCAGTTTTATTTCTAGAATAGGTATCTTATTTTAAACTAAGAGTGGAGGCAGGATTAAGTAGCATTAGTTACCTATGGAATTGAAGCTACAGGGAAGGAGACAGGTATTTTGATCTGGCTAATGGCAAAGTCAGTTAAGTTAGCTAATAGCCCTGATAGGATAAAGCTGCACCACACCTTTGCCAATTCATCCTGGACCCCATCTTCAAAGTGTTCAATGTACAATTTGTTATTGAGTATAAAATCTAAGCCATACTGCTATTGTTCAAAATAAATTTTGGGGCCTATAGTGTTTTCACTGGGGCCACAAAGCCATCCTGCTAAGATAAAGGTTATTAAAAAGTACTATCATGTATCAAACCAGTTTATAAACAGTGTTCATAAAATGTACAGCCACCTTTAAACCTTCTGTTAAGAAATTTGTGGGCCAGGTAGAACGGCAATATATCTGAACTCCCCAGGATGCCAGTGATAAAAATACTCCCAGAGCTTTTCATAGAATGAAAGATGAGTATCCTCAACTACAGATATATTCTAGAAATGCTAATAGTTTATAATTATTGTTGATGGAGCTCGGAGAATAAGTAGAATGCTAAGTCAATGATATTGGATACATATTAATTATATTTATACTAGGAATGTAGGAATTACATTTTTAAAATTATGTGATTTTAAGTGAAATGTTAATTATTTTATGTCTTTTGTGTGATTCCAGGCCAAATAGGTTCATACTATTAACCAGGCATAATTATGTTTCTCCAAGAATATGTCCATGCCTGTCTCCTTCATAAATTTTATCTTCTGATGTTCCTATTTCTCACTCATATTACTCTTTTATGTATCATTAAACAACTGTTTATAGTGATTTTAATTCTCCTCTGAGTGTGAAGTACTTAATGAGAATAAATAGTTACACTGAATCACATGTGTCTTACACTGTGTACCCCAAAGAGATTATTCATTGTATTATTTCAAGACTTACATGTTCTCAGGTCTCATACATGTGTCCCAAAGTGAATTATATAATTATTATTTACATGGCTTATCATTAGCAATTTAGACAACAACAACTCTGCCATTACAGTTAAGGATACAGAACTTGTAAAAAAAACACCCTTATATCATATGCTACTCATAAATTTTTATAATTATCATTCAGTCATTACCACTGTTCAAAATCTAAGTATATATAGGTATATGGACAGCAAATAGACAGGAAAATGAATAAGAGTAGTTTTATAAAAGGACAAGTCTTCAAATGACTGTTCTTTATAAAATTATTTTACACAATCTAATTTTCACTTCTACCTCATTTATATGTGGTAGTTAAGCAGTGGAACTTTGTATTCTGTAAACACGCTGGGCTGTATCTGATTTAATACAATCATAGCTCTGAATAATATTGCTTGAGTTTTCTTTCCTGAAAGAAAACTGAATATCTAAAAAGGATCTACTATAAAAATTAAAGTACACACACAAGTAGAATAACATATCCACTAGATACTCTTTACCTAGTTTAGTTTCTAAGATTTTATCAAATGATTTTTTTTTTTGCCTTTTGCCTTTGCTGAGAAAGTTTGATACACATCTCAGAAATATTATCATTTTTATTTACACATATTTTAGTATTCATGTCTAATAGTGATAGACATTCTCTATTTTTTAAATGACCATAGTATCCTTGTCAAGCCTATTAATACCCTATCAAAAATAACAAGAATTTTTTTTATGATGCTTGTGATTGAACCTCAGCCTTGTACATGTAAATGAGTGTTTACTAATCATGTTCATGGTCTTCCCACATTATTTTCCACAAACAAATACACAGTCTTTGCTGGATAATTTTCTGTCAGATAGTCATTTGGGAAGAGGAAACCTCAATTAAAAATAGTCTTTCCAAATAGGCCTTTAGACAAGCCTCTGGTACATTGTCTTAATTAGTGATTGATGTGGGAGGCCCCAGCCTATTGTGGGTGGTGCCTTCCCTGGGTTGGTGGTTCCAAATTATATAAGAAATCTGGCTGAGCAAGCAAGTCAACACTCCTCCATGAGCTTTGCATTAGTCCCTGCTTTCAAATACCCGTCCTGCTTGAGTTTCTATCCTGGCTTTCCTCAGTGATGGAGGAAATCACTGTTAACTTGGAACATGTAGAAAACTTTTTCTCTCCAGTATGTTCTTTGGCATGGTATTTCATCACAGTAATGGAAAGCTCAACAAAGACACAGTTCTTATTCAACTTGTTATTTTACACTGGACTTGAAACTGGAGGAAAGGTATGTCCATACATTTTCATGACCTGTTATTTTTTAGTTTTCTTTTACTTTAAAAGAAGCATCCCTCTTATTTTTTTCCTCATCCAATTTTTGTTGTTGTACAAGTCAAGTATGTTTTTCCCATAAAAGGTGTACACATGATTACTTTGGCAGTTTGCTTTATGTAGTGTGACTTACCTTGTTCTTCTACATCATTTATATTTGGTGTAAGTATCTAATGCTAAAAGCTTTATTAGATTGAACTTAAACACTGTTGTCAAAAATTTTTCATAGCTTGATATTGGGTGTGACCTTAGAAAATTCATATTGTAGGCAAATTACTCTCAGTGATGTTACAATTGATCTGTGTATTTAGTTGTTAATAGCTTGCTCTCCATGGATAATTTTTCTAAGATTTTTCTAATACTGTCTCTTTGTATTTTTTTCACTGATATGACTGAACATTAAATTATGATATTAGGCATTATGAATGCTTATTTTCAAAATGGCTTTTGCAAAAATTAGTTTCCAGAGAAAAAATAAGCTAAATGCTTATTTACCTATTGGTCAATTCTATAGAGTTTAGAGATTCATGCTTTTATTTTTCCCCAACTATGACTTTTTTTTCTTTGTCTTTGTAAGAATTCCTGGCATGTAGTAGCCATGTGGTAAACCCAACATGGTGTCAGCAGAATGTGCTGAGTACAGAAGGCATGACCTTAGGTGTGGCTATAGAAATTCATGCCCACCCATTCTCTAAAAAGGAGATGCCATGTGAAAGTTTGTCTTTTTTTCTCTCCTACTTCTCTCCCTCATATCCGTTTGGCAACTTCCCTGAATAAACTATAGTGTGGCATCTGGAAGTATGTGTTTGATCTCACTCATGAAACCAACATTTTGGTGTCATGACTTGGATAGGATCTCTCCTGAGCTTAGGTACACATAAGCACTTAACCTGATCCAGGGCACACTGCCAGGACACCTTCCATCTGCCCTGCCACAGATGGTTTGTAAATGGGAATTAAAACAGAAAAGACTGTTGATCATCTGACTTTCTGATATGACTCTAGTCTTGTGGAGGACCACCTCCAGCCATGATCTTCACTGGTCATGGCTGTTCCTTCTTGCCTGACACTCACTTCTGGCTATCTCTGCTATTGAAGGCCAGCCAGATCATTGGATCTTGTTCATGGACTCTGTCCCCAGGGATCTGCCCTAATGCCTACCCTAGATGCTGAGGAGAGCCTGTGGTGGCTAGCAATGGGTTTTTATGTCCACCCCTGAGAACTGAAAATGTGTTTGGAGTGGCTAGCAGTTGGTTTGGGCTTTGCCCTAATGCCTATTCTAGGTTCTGACTAGTGTCTGGTGATAGCTAGAGTGGTTTTTACACCCACCCTCATGGCATCTAGCACAGATTCAGGCTTTGTCCTAACACCTACCCTAAGAACTGACAAGTTACTTAGCAGTGGCTAGCATTGTTCCTCTGGCACCACTCGTTGGCTGGGTGATAACTCAGATTTAGTAGTTTAATCCCTCCCCTCTGGGCCTCAATAATAGACAATGAACCAGGAAAAATGTTTCTCCATCCTCACTTCTAGGATGCATTCTTGAGACTCTCAGGCCACTTAGCCTTTTTGCCTTACTTAGACACCACCAAGTTTATCTATTATTGCAAAAAGAAATTGTCTATGTACTCCTCAGATAATAAATAAAAATAGCTTCCTAATCTCTCACTGGACCCCAATATCTTATGGGAATTAACTTTTGGAAGCATACAAGTAGGTAGAAAGAGTTTACTTATCTCTTTCCATATCTCAGCTTTAAGCCTTCTCTTCTAGCTTCCCACCTGCTTCTAGTCAAACAATCAGAATCTTTTCTGGAACCACTATCGTTCAAATCTCAATGTTCACCTGCAACTCTTCCAACTTCTTCCTTTCTGGGAACTCCAATCTTGGCACCTACATTTACTCCACCAGTTACTCACTCCCATGCTCCTAAGGATCCTGATCCAGTTCTCCTTCTGCAAGAAGTGGCTGGCGTAGATGGGATAGTGAAAGTTTATAACCCATTTCCTCTGTCAGAACTTTCTCAGGTGGCAAAAAATTGGGCTCTAGAGCAAAGGTGAGTTTGGAAACAGGCTAGAACTCATGCAGATAAGGTTTATCAGAAAAATATAGCATACACCCTGGGAGCCAAGGATGTCCCTGATTTAGACCATCATTGGAATTATAATACACAAAGATAGGTCTTGGCCAGAAACAATTTTGTGATTTGCTTACTGGCAAGATTGTGTAGAGCTGCTCTGAAGCCTGTCATTTTGAAAAAAAATGCAAGAGATAGTACAAAATAAATAGTAGAATCTGTCCCAGTTTTTTAAATGCCTAACAAATGTGCTCTTACAGTATACAAACTTAGATCTTGAGAACACTGAGGGATAAGACAACTTATCATGACCCATTTTTTACCCACAGCTACCCCAACATTAGAGCTGAACATACATGTCTTGAGAGAAGACCACTAACTCCATAGGCAAAGGTCTTCTATGTTTTAAGGTGTATCACAGGAGAAATAAGAAAACATGCCAGTAAAAATACCTCTGGCTGGCTAAAGCTCTCCAAACAGCTCCTTCACCTCCTCCCATGGCAAGAGACTTAGACCCCCTTGGTATGTGTTATAAGTATGGCCAGCTCGGCCACTGGTCTCTGTTCCTACCCAGTCTCATGGAAGCTGTTCAGGCCTTGTCCTGGATGCCATCAAGGGAAACATTGGTCTAAGTGACTGTACCCAAGCCCCACATGGCAAGGGGACATTACACATAGACTACTCACCAGCTGATCTCCGAGGCCTGGCTGTGAGTGATTGAGGCTGCCAAGGCTTCCCTAACCCACTGTTATCATGAAAAGGGAGCCTTGGGTAATTATAACAGTATCAGGGTAGTCTATCTTTTTCTTCATGGACACTGGGGCCACATACTCGGTCCTGAAGGAACTTTTGGGTCTTACCTCTCTTTCTAGCCTCTATTGTCAGGGTGGGAGGCAAACAATTCTAGCCTCATTAGACTCTGCTACTTAATTGTATTTTCAGAGATATCCTTATCATCCACTCATTTTTGGTCATGCCAAACTGCCCCAAATCCATAATGGGAAGAGAGTTTTTAGCTGAAGTAGAAGCTTTGATTTTTTTTTTTTAGTCACCACATTTTGTCTGAATTCAGACTTACAAGACATTCAAGCTGCTCCCTTGCTTCTCTTGCTATCTGCTCAGCCTGTCAGTGTCAGACCCCCATACCCTCTTCCAACCTCCTAGGTAGAGCTCCATGTGGAACACCCAGAAGCTTTGTGTTGCTATATACATTCTCCTAAAAGTCCCTCTCTTTGAGTTTTCTGTTCCAGCCTGTTTCTCAGAGCTGAAGTCAAGATGGTTATCAAAACAAAAAGGTCTGAGGTATTTTACTGTGCCCTTCCCTTCCTCCAGACTAATCCTCTATTTGCCACTCCTGGAGAATGAAAAAGCTCAAGGGCCATCTTACTATTAGAACAAAGTTGACCACCACTCCCTGAGGACTAGAAAAAAGGAACCAAGAGCCATTTTTAGAGCCAATAACAGGTAAAACAGACTGTTCCCCCTCAGGACCAAAGGAAAGGAATAAGAAGCCATTTTAAACCTCAGCAATGGGTAAACCTCTTCCCATTTCCAGACCCAGCAGATATCCATAAACTTAATCATGTAGCTACTAGCCACTGGAAGCCCTTAGAAGGAAGAAACAAAAAACAGCTTCCTCAAGGTTTATTGAAAGTATAGACAAAGTATAGACAAAGCCTAATTTAAGATTATACAATGTCCTGATTTCAAACCTTCTTTCTCTCCCTCTTTTTCCTCTTTTCTTAATCTGTCCTCCAGACCCTGTAATAGCGGAGTACCCTCACTATATCATATGAATTCTGTTACTTCTCAAGGTTCTCTTACTAACTCATAGTTTTTCTTTAAGCTCCAGAAAATTAAAATTCATCATCTCATGCCTCAAACTCACTCGAACTGCAGGAAATGAGCTGCAAACTCCAGCAAACTGACTACCAGAAGATACATTTCTCATCTTCCAAAAAGACAAACTGCATCCTAAAAACAGCTTGAAGCAGCTTTAAGAGATCCATTGACCCTGTTACAGTTTAATCCATTTTCTCTCTGTGACTATCCCCCAATAAACCCAGCTTTCTTCTTATAAAAAAACATAAGGGTGAGATGTAAGGATTCCTGGTACATAGCAGCCACATGGTAAATTCAACATTGTACCAGCAGAACAGGCCATGTACAGAGGGCACACCCCTAGGTGTTGCTATGTAAATATGCCCACCCATTCTCTTAAAAGGAGTTGCCACATGAAAGTCTGTCTCTTTTTTCTTCTGCTTCTCATGCTTGGCAAGTGTCCTGAATAAACTCTAGTGTGGCATCTGGCAGTGTGTGTCTGATCTTACATGTGAAACCAGCAGTCTTATATTTCTTTTTAATATAACTAAGAATATAATATTAATATACTTACCACATCCAATCAATTATATTCATTATTTGATTTGGTGCTAAAATTGTCCCATTTTTTGTAAATGTAGGACCAATGAAAGTTGGCTCTTGTCAATGCCTGACAATGCCTTTTATACTTCAATAGCCTTTTTTCTTGAAGGCACAATAAGATACATATTTTATGACTGAAACCCAGAAATAGACTTGAATGAGTCTTTTTTAGTTATTTATTCATTTTGTTTTGTTTGTTTGTTTTCATGCATATGTATTATTTTGTCTGCAAAAATGTCTGTGAACTACATGTGTGCCTTGTACCTGCAGAAGAAGAAAAAGATCCTCAGAGCCCCTGGGACTGTAGTTGGCTCAAATGGTTATGAGTCACCAGGTCAGTGCTGAGAATTTACTTTTTGCCCTCTAGAAGAGCAGCCAGTGTTTTTAATTCCCAAAACATCTCTCTATCCCCAGAAGTCATTTTTTTGTGTGGATACTATTTAGTATCCACAATTTGAGAGTTTAATTGTGCTTCTTGCTATTGAGCTGCAACTTCATTCTTTCTCTTAACAGGGCTTACATAGATGTATTTTAAGAAAAGTAATAATGGCTGTATGGTAATAATTTTAATTCAGATGTGTACTAATACTTTTAATTAAGTATTTCAATTTTTTATATTTGAATTTCTTTTCTCCTGCTTGTGATTATTTGTGTTAAAATGATAATTATACTTAAAAGGTTTAAAAATACTTACATTGCTATCAATTTGTATGAGTTAATTTTAAAATTTATTTGCAGCTCTCATTTTTTTAAGTCTTTAAAATTTTTATTTTAAAAATTTTATACACTATATTTTTATCATACCTTTTTCCTTCCCCCAAATTCTCTCAGATCTTTTCTAACTCAGTACCTACTCAACTTCATGGGGTTTTTTTGCATCTCAATTAAAATACATAAAAAAGGTAATTCTCAGCAGAAGAATTACAATTGGCTGAAAAGAACTTGAAAAAGTGCTCAACCTCTTTAGCCATCAGAGAAATGCAAATCAAAACAACTTTGAGATACCACATGACACCTGTTAGATTGGCTAATATAAAAGACACAGAGGACAGCCTATGCTGGAGAGGATGCAGAACAAAGGGAACACTCCTCCATTGTTGGTTGAAGTGTAAGCTTGTTCAGCCACTTTTGAATGCAGTATGGTGGTTTCTTAGAAAATTGAGAATCAATCTCCCCAAGGACCCAGCAACACCACTTCTGAGTGTATACCCTAAAGATGCACAGTCACACTCCAAAGGCATTAGCTCAACTATGTTCATAGCAGCGTTATTTGTAATAGCAAGAACCTGGAAACAACCTAGATGTCCCTCAACTGAAGAATGGATTACCAAACTGTGGTACATCTACACAATGGAGTAAGAAAAAATGATATCCTAAAATTTGCAGGCAAATGGATGGACTTGGAGAATATCCTCCTGAGTGAGGTATCACAAACTCAGAAAGATAAGCAGGGGATGTACTTACTCATTAGTGGACTCTAAACAAACAAACAATCAAACAAACAAGAAAAAAGCAAAGCATGCCCAAGCTGCAAACCACAACCACTGAACAGCTTGGGATCAGAAACACCCTGGACTGACTCCTTGGATCCCACTCTCCCTAGAGGAGCACTGGTCTCACTCTTGAGTGAGGGGGGAGATAACTGCATCTGCCAGGAGTGGAGACTGATCTAAGCATTATTGGATCAGTGAGACCATAGGACTGTCTGCTCCCTGCCCAGGGAGGGGATGAGGAGTTGTGGAGAAGAAAGAATGACCTGGTGTGGTGGGAAGGGACAGGGACCTTGAATAAGCTTATACAAAGTTAGAAAGTGTGACTTCTTTGTTCATAATAATAATAAGAAGAAGAAGAAAAAAAAGAAAAAGAAAAAATAAACCCTCATGTGGCCTTGAAAAAAAAAAGAATAGATTATCTTTTGCAATTAATTTTACTCATTAACCCTAAACCAAAATATTAATAATCTAGAGGCATATGACAGCCTATTCTCGTGCTGATAGCTCTTATAGCATCAAGGATGCTGGATGGAAAGGAAGATATCAAAGCCATCTAGGTCCTGAGGAGTATATTATTAATACTGAATGATCAGAGTACCCCCCAAAAAATTCTCAGTCAAAAGCTGCTGCAGTTATTTTTCAAATCTTAAATAATAAAATGTTTAAATTGTAAAAAAATAAATTAAGATAAAATAAAATACATAAAAAGCAACCAAAATGAAAATAAAAACGAACTAAAAATAAAAGGGAAATCAATGAAACAAAATTGTGTTTATTTCTTCAAGAATGCAGAATTGAAGTTCCACGTTCTAAAGCTACTTGAAATAATCGTCTTATTTTTTATTGTGTAACCTGTGGTGGGAATGTTTGTCTATATGCTGTGAAAATCATTCTTTAAATAAATACATTGTTTTGGCCATGGTAGAGTACTGTAGAAGAAGGATGGAAAATTGACGTTCAGGTAGGAAGCATGTGGAGTCACTTAGACTCCATTCAGCCACCAAACAAAAACCTTGTGATGGATCAAGGTGAGCTGCAGAAAAGTGTCCAGATAGAGTAATGAAAATATGTTGAATTAAGATGAAAAAGCAATGTGCCTGAGTCATAGATGAAACAGGATGAAATTGATATAAGCCTCTGAATCATTTTTTGGGGGAAAGCTACCACAGACAGGTTGGACTTCTGGCCCATATGGGGTTGGATACTTATACAACAGATGGCACCCAATGTGGAGCCTGAACCCATGACCCTGAGATCAAGAGTCTCATGCTCTACTGACTAAACTAGAGTATGGTGGGAATGTCTTTCCATATAGTATAAAAATTATTCTGTAAATAAAGGAACTGTTTTGGTCTGTGGTGAGCATTGTAGCAGTATGTAGAAAATTAGAAACAGGTAGAGGAGGCTGGAGTTAAGACAGACTCCTTCTAGTTGCCAAAAATTAAATATGTAGGGGACCCAGTTGGGCCATGCCATAAGCCATGTGGCCAGGTAGATTAATGGAAATGGGTTGAATTAAGAAGAAAGAACTAGCTAGTAATTTTCTTGAGACATAGACCAAACAGGACAAAATTAATATAAGCATCTGAGTCATTATCTGGGGGAAAAGCAGCTGCAGGCAAGTTGGATCCCTGGCCTGTACAGGGTCAGATATCTTATACAACACATGCCATCTCAACGTGGGACCCCAAATACCTACATAAAACCTGAGAAAGCTTAGAAAAACATTTTAGCACATAGAAACAGAGCCAAAAGCAGCTTCTGAATTGGGTCATGGTACAGAGGTGCCACAGTGTTCAGGCTTGAATTTAAAAATGGCAAGTCCATGGCAAGCAGCGTAAGGCCAATTCCCAGATTTCTCACAAAAGGCTTGGTTGGTATAAGTGTGATTGATTTAAGGTTTCTGCTTATATTGAACAGAAAGGGAACAGAATCAAAGATAATTTTTTGGTAGTAGCATATTCTTGGGTCTGTCTGTGTTCTGGCAGTGCTCAGAGACACAGTCAGCACCTTCGTCATGTTGAAAAGCAGCCAAAAGGGGCAAAGACAGCAGCCATAACAGTGCTAACATTTTAAAAGATTTTCTGGTTGGAAAGTTATTTAAGGATTGACAATAAACAGATTCAGATGAAGAAAAACCTTTAAGCAAGTTCAAATGTGTGTGAAAAAGAATATGTAGACTGAAAGAGAAAAGAAAAAGGAATAAAAATGTCCCTAAAAAGGAGAAATAGAGGAATAAAATATAAAAAGCCATGTAAAAATGATAAAAACACAGACTTTGATTATAATTATTATCATGTTTTTTATGAATTTTTACTTTTAATGAGCTAACTACAGAAAGAATTGATTGCAAAGACTGCCAAGTTAAACAAACATATATATTTTAAAGGTATCTTGACTTTGAAATTTTGGTCTGAGGATATGTTGCTTGGGAAAAGAATTTCTGCTTTTGTTTCCACAGAAGGTGAAAACCCATGGATTGTTTCTAGGCAAATATGGTTTCATCTGACAAGGCCAACTGAAAATTCTCTAATAGAAAAATCAGCTTCCAGGATGCCAATTAAGATGATCCAAGGCCTCAGGACTCCACGAGATTGCCAATGCCCCTTAATCAGAAGGAGGCAGTAAAAGAAAGAAACCTATGCCCAAATTCCCCAAATATTGCTTATAAACATTTATTTTCATTATAAATGTTTAATGGCCATAGCCAACCTCTTTTCAAAATAATGGAGGGGGTGATACAGGAAGGATTTAAAAAGAAAAATGGATTTTGGCATATTGATACAAATTTTTTATTGTTTTTTGCAAATCACCTTGAAGAGATGGAAGGAGAGTGACTGCAATGGGTATGAGGGGTAAGGGAGTTTGGACAAGGGGATACATGGATAAAAAACATGACTTTATTCATTATAACAAAAGAAAGATATGCAAGCATGATGACAGCAATTTGTTACATTCTGTTAACTGAGGTAAGTAACATATTCTTACAAGGGAAAGAAATTGGAACTGTCAACTCTGAAAGGGCAGTGAATGAGTAAATTAAACTCTTTCTTCAAAACAAAAGCAAGCAAACAAACAAAAAACCCAACAACAACAAAAAAAATAAAATCACCTTGAATAACCCAATGACAAAATGGGGTTCAGAACTAAAAAGGGAATTCTCACCAGAAGAATTAAAAATGGATGAAAGACACTTGAAAAAGTCCTCAATCTCTTTAGCCATCAGAGAAATGCAAATCAAAACAACTTTGAGATAACACATTACATCTCTCAGATTGGCTAAGATTAAAAACACAGGCAACAGCCTATGCTGGAGAGGTTGCAGAGCAAGGGGAACACTCCTCCATTGTTGGTGGGAGAGTAAACTTGTTCAGCCACTCTGGAATGCAGTATGGTGGTTTCTCAGAAAATTGAGAATCAATCTTCCCAAGGATCCAGCAATACCACTTCTGGGTGTATTCCCTAAAGATACACATTCACACCCCAAAAGTATTAACTCAACTATGTTCATAGCAGTATTATTCATAATAGTAAGAACCTGGAAATAACCTAGATGCCTCTCAACTGAAGAATGGATTAACAAACTGTGGTACATCTACACAATGGAGTACTACCCAGCAGTAAGAAAAAACTGATATTCTAAAATTTGCAGGCACGTGCTGGAGATAATCAATTTAATGCAGTAAAGATTTTTTTGGCTCAAAGTTTCACAAGCTGTAGTTCATTTTAGTCTAGCTCCATTAATCTGGGCCTGTAGTGGCAAGAAGGAATGAGTTAACAAAGCTGGCTACCTTAGTGAAATCAGGAAAGAGACATAGGGTGGCAGGGGAGAGAGTGAAAGATAGAGAGGAAAAACAGAGCAAAGCCATGATCTCTAGTGATCTACTTCCTCTAACTAGGCCCTGACTCTTTGAGGTTTTCATAATCTTCAAAAACACTTAGAAAATTGAGAACCAAGCTTTATAAACATGAACATTTTGGAAGAACAGTTCAGATGTAGACTATAATGTATGATCAAGGGTGGCACAGACTTTCATTGGTTTTACCTTCAGTTCAGCAGTTTTTAAAGAGTAAATGCACCTCAAATTATTGTATGTCTTTAGTCATTTTCTAGAGTTGATAGATTTCCAATTTTCAGGTCATATTGCCAGTTTTAAATAGCTCAACAATGGTTTCTTGGGATTAGCTTGTGTCTTTATTTGGCTTTCACTAGAAGTCTAGCCTCAAGTCAGCATTTTTTAAATGTCAAAAACTAATTTTTTTTTTTACAGAATAAAGCTAGTAAAAAACAGATCTGCAGGCTATTTTTAATACTTTAAAGGTTTATCTGAAATAACATATTCATGTCAATAATGCCCAGCATAATGCTTTTATTGTAATCACATTTCAAAGATCACAGTTACTAATACATATGAATATTTGCAATTAACTAAAAATAGAAAATTACAATTTAATAACAAATTCAGTTTGTTTTCCCGATGCTGCTTAAAATTGGATGTCCATGAAAGGAAAAATTAAATAAGTGTTATTTGGTGCTGTAGATTTGGTTCCTTATTTTAAAGGAAAGTTAGAACAGTCATTTTCTTTAGTTCAGAGAATATTGTATATTGTATAATAGAAATGAAGTAAGCACACACTTCCAAGGGTAGCCTCAGCAATGGGAATATCTCAGGATGTTTATGAAAGGTGAGATGAACACACTAATAAAAAATTCTTCCTGGTTTTTTTTTTTCTTTAAACAACAATACCTACAACTAAGATTATAAAATTATAACAACATATGTTCTTACTGTTAGGAAATAAGGTTGCTCTTTTCTATTAATAGCTAATAGCTGCATTTTAAGAATTGTGATGTTTAAACTTCCCTTATGGTTGTGGACATAATTAATTTTTGATAATTATAGAGAAGTTTAATATTTGAGAAGAAATTTAGTCTCAAAATCATTTCAAATGATCAGGAGAATTTTGTTATTTTCTGCTTTTAAGGATTTATAATTTATATTTATTCTTAATAATTGTATATGTGTATACATTAAAAATTATTCCATTCAACATATCCCTTTTGCAACTGTGTCTCCAATATATCCTTTTCTGAGCTTTATATCTTTTAATTTTTCATAACTAATTAAGTCTAATTAGTACTGCCCATATGTGTGAGACAATCATTGATCCATGGGGAAACCTGCCAGTGATTCTCTCCTTACTCCTGCAGCTATAAACTGTAGTTGGACATTTCTTTGACTTCCATCCCCAAATAATGGCACAGAGACTTATTATTTACTATAAAGCTCTGACCTTAGCATGAGATTGCTCCAAACTATCTCTTAAAATTTAGTTTTAACTCATTTAAATATTAACCTACATTCTACCACATTGCTCCTTATCTTTCCTCAGTACCATACATCTGACTTCCTCTGTGTCTATCTGATGAATCTCCCACCTCTTAGATTCTTCCCCCAAATTCTTTCTCTCTCTTTAAGTCAAACCTATCCTCTTCTGCCTGTCTATCGGGACACTCAGCTCTTTATGAAACCAATCAGAAGTCACCTTAGTCAGAAGTAGTAAAACAGAGACATCTTCACTCATTGTCATCAAATGTCCCACTGCAATCAACTGGAACAACTCCCTCAATAAAGGTTGGGACCTGAAGAGCATCTTTTTAATCTATGCTAAAATTTTGGCTGGCTTGATTTTTTGCAGACAAGGACAGCTACTATGAGATCATGAGTCTAACAGCCATGTAATGTCCAGAAGACAGCATTCTACAACTGTCTTTGCTAGTTCTTACATTCTTTCTGCCTTTTTTTCCCACAATGTTCCCTAAGACTTGAGAGGTAGGTGTTAATAAGATATCTCATTTCTGGCTGAAAATTTAGTCTCTTATTTTCAACATTTTGGCCAGTAATGTATTTCTTCATTTACTACTCTTTGCTGCAAATAGAAGCTTCTCTGACCAAGACTGAGAGTAGCCCAGGTCTATGGGTATAAAGATAAGTGTTGATGACAATATGATAAAAATATCATTGCTGAAGAAAACATCAGTAGCAAGTTCTACACTTGAGTGTGTGACCACCCCAACCATTGGATGTTAGCTAGCATTACAAAACCAGGCATGAAATTGCCTCCTATAAAGCAGGACTGAAATATATTATAAAGCAGTTTTAGTTAGTCCATAACAGTTGTGCCACTATAATATGCAGGCAGTTTGTCAGTCAGTGTGATTGATTTTTCTATGTCCTTCAACCAAATTCTGTGGTATCTTTATCAACTTGGTATCACCACATCAATATGGTGTATAACCAAGGGAAACGGCAATAGCCAGTTGTTTTAGAGTTCTCTGGGGGTTTCTTTGACCAGGTATTCAAAGAAGTAACTCACTTTGCACTATTTTTTTAACTTAATAACCCACATCTTCTGGGAGCAGCAGTATCCACATGTAAAGGGTAATTCTGTTCAAAATATGATTTTACATTCAAGCTTTATTTTAAAATTTGCTTACTAACTAGTGAAATTTCATGAGACATTGTCATTCATTCTTAGTTAAACCATTACTACCCTTTTTATTCATAGCCACACTTAATACTTTAATTCACATTATTCATCCTCTTCTTTTATAGCACATGTATTAGATTATCTTTCCAGAGAGAATTAAGAGGGAGTAGAGGATGAAAGTAATCAATATGCTTTCTAAACATGTATGAAACATCTTAAAACAAATTTAGTTAATAAAAAAGCTAAAGAAGACTCAAAAGACCCCTTTGTTTTTTCTGAAGATCACAATGCAATGAATATGCATGATTAAGAGCAGAAAAAGTGGGCAGGAATTATGACTCAGTGATTAAGATAACTGGCTGCTCTAACAGAAGTCCTGAGCTCACATCCTAGAACCCATGGTGGCTAACAACTGTTTGCAACTCCAGTCCAATTTTCCTTTCTTATGTCCATACCCACTGCATGCACATTCCCACACAGCATCTATACACATAAAAATAAAAACTATTTTTAAAGAAAAGATTAAAAAAATAAAACACATAACTTGCATGTCATAGTCATCATAATAAGAATTTCAGGAAAAGGAAGGAGACTCAGGTAAATATATTACAATTTTCAAGAAAAGAAAGGGATAAGAAAACTTACTACTGACAATTGGTGTATCCAGAGCAAGGGTCTACATGGAGCCACATGTACTGTATGACTAGTTACAAATCATCAACCAAACCAATAAATTAGTAAGATCTAAAATACTTCTACATAGATTATCCTTTAATCTTAATAAACAGCTTCATGATGACAAACCCTTAAAGTTGGTGTGCTTGAATGTTTAACTACTAAAATTAATCATTATTGGCATGGCCTCATTCTATTGATGGATTGGAGATATTTAGGTGAGATAAAAAAGAGAAAGATAATTTATTAGTTACTGCTTATTTATTTCATTAGTTTTTCCTTGCTTACATTTCAGCAACAATAATCCCATTATTGCAGTCAATATTTCCATCATCTTTGAGAGAATTATATTATTTGCATTAATGATCTCATCCAAAATTCTCTATTATAATTAAAGGCCAAATGTAAGTGCTGGAATGAGGCTATAGCTCAGTATTAGATGCCTTATGTTAGGATACCCTGGATGCCATCCTAAGAACCCAATGCCAAAACCAGAAAAAAAATCCACACAAGGTCAAGTCAATTGCAAATTATAGTTACCAAATATATTTTAGTAAGAATTTTTAGGCTACAAGTTTAAAATGATAATCTAATTAAATATTTTATAAATTATAAAAGAATTATTTCATATTGAATTCTGCTTGGTTTCAAATGTAAGGAACTGATAACATACTTTACACATTATTTTTAAACAAATATATAATCAAACTTAAGAGTAATATAAATGACTTAGTATTGCAGACTTCCCTTCAAATGTCATGTTGCAAAAACCATGCTAATTGATAATTATTTCTAAATTTGAATGGCACCACAAAGAAAGCTATAAAATGGAACCTTAGTAGTACTGGAAGACATTCTAAAAGGTAAAATTCTCTTGGCTTTATATATCTGAGATCAATTTGAAAGACAGTGCCTTACTTTTATTTTAGAGCTTCAGCTGTTCAAATTATAACAGATGTATGCATTTACAGTTTTGTCAGCAGAATAAACCACAGGCATTGAGACAGATAACCTTACTTTTGATGAATTGGGACAAGAAATATGGAGATGGAATGAGGGAATAAAACGATGTCCTTTGAAAAATGGGCACTTGCAGAATGAGTTTACTGAGTCATCACAGTGACAGATCAAGAGTGTGAGAGGTGCCCATGTTTATTCATAAACTGTACTTTATATGTCAAAACATTTGTAATACTGGAATTTTCTAAAGCCTGAGTCCTGGACAAGTGACCCTATTTTCAGATCTGAAAAAGAAATTTAATCATGGAATATTGGAGATGTATAAAAGAGTAATTTCAAGAGGAATGATGAAATTATGAACTATTATTTTTTGTTGGATTAAAGATTGTTGGGTGCATAACAGGAAAGTTGTCTATATCCTAAACACCAGATTTGTGGCTTGGAAGATGATTTTTTACTTCAGAGATATGTGATATAGACATGCAAAGTTACCTTCATATATATATATGAATATATAATTAAATAAATATATAATTAAATAAGATTAAGTTATTTGCAATTGATACCTGCTGGGACAGAAAAAAAATTAGTTTCCTCCAATGGAATGTCACTACACTATAGTGAAGAACCCATGCCCTGGAGTAGCTGCCCAACACAAAACAGACTCCATGATTCTCATTCTCTCTCTCTCTCTCTCTCTCTCTCTCTCTGGTGTGTGTGTGTGTGTGTGTGTGTGTGTGTGTGTGTGTGTGTGTGTGTATGTGTGCATATGTATTGGGGAAATTTTGTTTTATTTGCTTTTTTGTTATATTTTTACTGTTTTTGTTTGTTATGTTTTCTTTGTGGAAAGAGAAGCAGGAAAAAAGATATGAAGTTGGTTGACTAGGGAAGTGGGGAGAATCTGGGAGGAGATGGGGTGGGGAACATATAATCAAAATATATTGTATAAAAGAATTTAAATCAAACAGAAGAGATCATGAATTTAAGGCATGGGGTACACAGGAGGACTTATAGCAGGGTGAAAAAGGGAAGGAGATGCTATAAATACATTATTCAAATATGATAGTCTCTTAAAATAAAAATTTTAAATTTAAGACTGGACTAGTCTTAGATAATCAGTTAGGGGGTTCAACCCAGGAAGAATACTGATTCTTCCTATTTCGGTAGTCATTAGTTGCATCTAGAGTTGGTTCCTAGTGAAATTTCCTTCATCCATGTTGGAATGACAACTGGCATCATCATTCTTAAGGTTTTGTTTAGGCAACCATATCATTGCAACTTCATGGGTGTAACTTTCCTGTCATATATAGAAGACACAGTCTCTTTCTAGATGTCCTGGTCCTGTGGCTCTTATTGTCTTTATACTCCTTCTCTCAAAATATTTCCTGAATAATTCCTAAAATACATAAATATGAGCAACACTAAGCAGGTTGTAATTATATATTTATTTGCATATGTGTGTGGAAGTGTATCTGAGAATATGTAACATTAATAAAGAAAAAGAGTCTATAAATTTGAGAAGGAGCCAGGAGTCATGAGAGGTTGGAGCAGAGAAAGGGAGAGGGAAATGATGCAAATATAGTTTATATGTATGAAATTTTAAAAATTCAACTTTAAAAAGTGAAAAATACAATAAAAGATTGCACTTAAGGTGGCAATCATATCTTTGTGGGAATCAACACTCTCTAACTGGATTTGAGACCCATGCAACTAGATGAAAATTATGCTTGGTAATGGAAACCTACCCAACTACTCAGGGCTAGTAAAGTCATGGATCTTAGAGAATAACCTGTTACCACCATTGTACTAAATCAGTATAATAGCTAACTGCATTCTAAATACTTAGTCTTATATCCACAGATGAGTGTATCTCTCACTCTTCATCAAAAAGGCTTTCTTTGCAACAGATGGAAATCACTACAAAAAACTACACTGGTCAAAATGCAAAGCACAATCAATCATGTAGTGCCCAGCCCCAGTTGATAGATTACATAATTATTATATAATTATTAATCTACATACATAATTACATAATTCCTATACCTAGAGCTTGGTGAATATGGCAGAAGAGGAGGTAGAAAGATTGTTAGAAGATAAAAATCATAAACATGACTTATCAAGGGTGATAATGCAAATAAGATTGCTACACATATATTTACTTTGTGTTCAGCTTTCCCTCTGAATTCTTTTTTCCATCCCTGTATATCCTTATTCAAGGTCCCTTCCCCCTCCCACCACATCAGGTCATTTTTTTCTTCTCCACAACTCCCCATCCCCTCCCTGGGCAGGCAGCAGACAGTCCTATGGTCCCACTGACGCAATAATGCTTGGATCAGTCTCCACTCCTAGCCAAATCCAGTTTTGTCCCCCCTCACTCAAGAGTGAGTCTGGTGATCCTATAGTTGGAGTGGGGTTTGAAGGGTCAGTCCAGGGTGTTTCTGATCCCAAGCTGTTCAGTGGTTGTGGAGTAAGGCCAATGATTATTATCTTCTTTATAGTTATTGTGAACTTATCAGCATTTTGAATTCATTTTACTGTTTTTCTTGATAAATACAAAATAAATAAAGAAGAAGGAAAAAAAAGAAAGATAATAGTTTTTTTTTGAAAAAAAAAAGAGAGAGATTGTTAGAATGATAAAACCTAAATATCTGCTTGGGGATTGTGTCTCCCAGAAATGACAGAAAAGCTTTAGCTCAACAATATGGATGCCTAAACATGATCTGAACAAGAACCACAACAATAGACAGTCTGAAATAGAAGGGGTAAAAATCTCATGGGGTTCCACTCAAGGAAAAGAACTACAGGCTAAAAAAGATTTCCCAAGGATGCATCCTCTACTTGATTATCTAATACTAAGTGATCAGCCTAGAAGTCATATATATTACAGGTAGCATTAACTGGACTCAGTACAATATATCTATATATACATATAGATATATACATATCTATATGTATATATAGGCATGCATACATAAATACATATATGTAATAATAACAATCAGAAAAAACAGGGAATGAATTTGAGAGGGAGAAAGGGAGTGCATGTTATATGTTAAGGATTGAGGGAGAAAAGAGGAGAAAATGATGTATGTTTTAAATACACAAAATAATTTTTTGAATTAAAATGTCGACTAAAGATAAAGCATTCTAAACAAATGAAAAAAACTACAATTTAAAAAATTAAGTATTTTTTTAAAAATTGAAAATTCATGTGAATTACTGAAAAGTGAATAACTGTGAAAAGATACATATAGGAACTTGTTATTAATATTTGTATTTATATATTTGCAAATACTTCTTCCTAATTCTAGTATATCATTTTTAAATTTTATGTAGATAGATACCCACAGAATAACCCAAATTTACTAGTTTTAGTGATGTTTGACATTCTCATGAGTACATTGACTACAAATTGTACATTCTTCCTTGATGAACATTTATGTTGCTTTTGGGTTTTTTTTTTTTTTTAAACTACTAAAATTGGGTCCTTACATGAATATACTTCTATTCTCGTTGAGTAAATGTGTGAATTTCTATAAGATACAGTTCAAAAACAATACTTAGGTTAAAGTATATGTGTACCATCTCTTTTCCAGAACACTATTAAATTACTCCAATTTTCATTCTTCTGTCAGCAAATGACTTCATTTTTCTTTATTGTAGCCCAAAGTAGGTATTTTTAAACTAGTGACTAAACCATATCATCATTTCAGTTAGTACTTTCCTGATTACTGGTGAAGGTAGTTATCCTTTCAAAGTATCTATTAACCTTTTACATTTCCCTTTTTATGACGGGCTTACTTATAGTCTTTATTCATTTAAGATATTTTGTTCTTATAATAATGAAACTTTAATTATTTTTTCACATTTCTCCTAACTCTCTGAGTACTTTTTTCTTTTGTAAAATTTTATAGTTGACAATATTTCTACTCATGCTATGTAATATGTCATACATGAGAAACCTTATTTTGAATCTTGTCTGCATTAACTAATTCCAGTGCCATGAAACTAACTCTTTATTGAGAATCATAATCTAGTGTACTAAACTGGTCTTTATTCTTTATTAAGGAATGAAACAAAATCCAAGTTAAAGAATATAAAATTAGTACATTTAAAAAAACAAAATATGTTTTTATTCATAATTTAAAAAAGAAAGAAAAAAGAGTAAGTAGTATTACTGAAAAAATTTTATATCATCGCTTAACAAACAAAAGTGTTTTCCATGATTGGAAGGGCCACCAAGTGACACTTTTATAATCACTCAAAACTTAGTGGCTTTTCATTCAGGCTGAATATTACTTGGAAATGGGGAGAACTGATAGATACAATTAGCTTGATAATTGTAATATAAATTGAATATTAACTCACTAATTGTTCTTTTAGTTCCCCTACAGCAGCAACTTTAATTGATGCTTTTCTATTGTCCACTTTCTCTGTCTAGGCAAAAATGTACATCATATTTTATTAAATAGTGCATCCACTAAAAAGTTTGTTTTCCTTATCTTTGATATTTAATAGGAAAGAATTTATGTACTACTTTATACAATCTAACTAATATGAAAGTAATTATGTTAAGGTATGCTTTATATAATTATATGTGATATAAAATATAACTCATAACAAAATGTATTTATTTTATTTTTCTTCTGAGTACTTTTTGGGTCATTTCAAATAGACACTTAATTCTTGTTTGATTTGGTGAAATTGTTTCACTAGTGGATTTCCATTTTTCATCTTATCCTCTTCTATTTCCCCTACCTATTTAGCTATTGAAATTCCTGGTAGGTTGTAGCAAGAAATCGGAATTTGCCCAGGTAAACACTGGTGACATTAAGGAACTGAATCCCATTGGGTGTGGCCAGCTGAGGAGACACCCTGAGATGTGGAAGTGATTCTTTCTCTTGGCCCCTGCCTGTTCTGGGAAGAAGCTCTTTCACCATTCCCTTGTGCGTCTCTGCCTCTCTTTTCATCTACCAGAATTTTCTTTGCACTGCAAGTGTTTTTTGGAATAATAAATATTACCAGATTATATAGAGAAGTGGTTGAGACTCATTTTACAATATCTGGTACCATGTGGCAGACTGCACAGAGTCTGAGCTGGATGCCGATGGCTGTTACAGGCTAGGTGGGCAGCCTAGAAGTCCCTGGTAACTGATAAAGACTATGGCCTCTAGATTTCAAGACCATGAGGATCATATAGTGATGATAGTAAGGGTTTCTGAGGCACCATCTGCCCAGAACAATCCAGGAGCTCCTCTTAAAAGATATTATGGTAGGAAAGATGCTCTACCTAAGGTGCTTACAATGAAGGGATTGCCCCTTACTCCCCTGACACTATTCCTGGTCATGGTAGAGACCAAGAAAATATGTGGAAAGGCTTCAGACAATGTAGAATATTATTATGAACCTATTCATATGCAAGATCTAAAAACCATAAAGAAAGTCATAGTTACATATGATGCACACTCTTCATTCATTAAACAGTTCCTAAATTCTTGGTCAACACAGAATTGGGTAATTCCTAATGACTGGATGCATTTGGTAACCACAGTGTTGGACACTAGTCAAAATTTACAGTGGAGGAATTGGTTTAGGAAAGAGGCTAGAGCCCTGAAATCTTGAGATCAAACTGAAAATGTTAACATCTCTGGGGAACAAATCCTTGAAGACGGCCAGTTTGCTGATATGAAAGTTCAGACTGCTTATGATGACCACACCCTTTTGCTGTGCTGTACTGCTGCCTTAAATGTCTCTTTAGCTTTCAACCATGCTAATATGGCATATAAGAAATTACTCATGCCATTAAAGATCAGAGGTGCATGCTTAAAAGGGTGGATTCAATTTGCAATTAATGCTGACTCTCTACATACCAATGAGAAGAATTGGGTAGGACAAGCCATTGCTAATATTAGGATAAGAAATCAGGGCATCATTTGTTTTAATTGTGGTAAGCCAGGCCATATAAAGAGAAATTGTAGGCAAGGTATCTATGGGAATACTCCCAATCCCAGGGATGTCTCAAACAGAAGGCCCACTACCTTCTGGTTTGTGCAGGGGATATGGCACATGCCGACATTGGACAAATGAATGTAGATCCTCAAGAGATAAAGAAGACAACTTTTTCCATTGGGAAACATAACTTGGGGCTTCCCCCAGGAAGTCCCCAAAAAGCAGACCTCAAATCCAAAGAAGGTCCAGTCATATCTGGTCACAGTGGAAGAGCATACTTCTCAGGATGAGTAGCAAATCCATAGCCTAGAACAGAAGACCATGTAGCCATAGACTATAGATTGCCTTTATGAGAGAATTTGATGGTATCAAGTAAACTGATAAAACATATATTTTGGCAGAATTCCATAAATGAACAAAGATCAAAGTTGAAAATAAGAATAGTTAATATTTATATTTAACACAGGAGCTGACATTTCAATCACAATCCTGTCCCCCGCCCTGTCTTCGCCCGCAAAGAAGAACGCAGTACACAGTTTGGATCCTTCTGCAGCAAGTTTACTAGAGCTCTAGAAAATGGGAAGACCCCGACCCCTTGCCAGGAGCTGGCTTTTATACTGTCAAGCCCTCGCCTCTAACGTCTCCCCTTCTGGTTGGTTGGGAACTCTTGCCTGATATGACGCAGGGTCAGAGGGCTTGACTCACAGAGTGGAAACTTACTGGGGGACATGCGCAGATACGTTGTTTATCGCCTCGGCTGCGCCTTGGTACCGAAAACTGGCACCATCTTGCCTGCTTGACCGGGCTCCTGGCTCCCTACATCTCCTCCTTCTTTATATATTAAGAGGGGAGCCAGCTTCCTGTAGACAGGCAAAGACAGAGGTTGCTCCCTGTTTGGATTGAGAGACTGAATGGGAAGGAGTCCACGTTCTACTAGAGAACTGGATACAACCCATACCTGTCTGGCTGTCCTTTTTTCAGGCAGGGCAGAGTACGACAGCAGCCCTTTGCAAGCAACTTGCCTTCCAGGCCCGTGTCAGGCCTGTGCGGTGCATTCTGCTCAACAACCTGCCCAGGGGAATCGGGCTAGGGCACTCAACCTCGTGCAATGGGAACAAGCCCTGAGGGTGCATGAGCTACCTTTACCCTATTTTGCACCCCTTATCTGATCACCTTTTAGCCTTAACCTTGTTACTATCATTGGAGAGTTGCTAGCAAAATTTTGTAGGTGCACATATTCTGCACATCCAATCATAATTTTAGCGCGGCTCCTGTCAATCATAATTTTAGCGCGGCTCCTGGCAATATCATCCCTCCCCCCATAATCTTTGTCTGAGGGTGTTCTGTGACAATTTGCCCATCTTCGGAATCTTCGGAAACGCACAGCATTCATTGGCATTAGCAAGCTTCCAATCATCCATGGCTCAAGCTCAAAATCCTAAATTTCCTAAAATATATAAAATCTTTAACAACATTAATTCAAAAACAGGGTAGGGATTAGGGACATTTGCAAAAAGGGGGTTACCAGCATTGCTCCCAGGGACTCAGCTTTCATTACTGGCAGGAGCATCAGGGCCAACCACAAGATCCGCATTCTCACCAACGGGATTTTCTTCCGGCTCCTCACTGGGCCCGGCTTCCGCTGGTGATTGTTCAAGGATCTTTCTGGTAAGGCATTCCGGGACCCAATGTGGCTGAGCAGCATCCTGGGGAAAAACACAAACAGCTCCCCTGGATCTGATCAGAATCAGATCCGGGCCTTTCCATTGGTTATTAAGGACATCTTTCCATTTAACCATTTCTTTTTGGTTCATGTCAATTTGGAGGTGTCGGTTGGCCGTGGACCGTCCATCATCATCCAAATTTAAAAAATTTAGGGTAAAGAGGGTGAGTGCGATAACACTCCTCGGAGAGCCCGAGGTGTTCTCTATCCCCCCTTTTTGTTTTATTAAATAAGCCTTAAGTGTATGATGTGCACGTTCCACTATCCCTTGTCCTTGTGGATTGTAAGGGAGGCCTGTAAGATGAGATACTTGCATTTGTGCACAAAATTGCTGAAATTTTTGAGAAGTATAGGCAAGGCCATTGTCTGTTTTCAGAATCTGCGGTTTCCCCCAGGCGCTCCATGCTTCAAGGCAGTGCTGAATGACATGAATGGATTTTTCCCCAGTCAGGGGTGTGGCAATGATGATGCCAGAGCATGTGTCGACAGACACATGGACATACTGGGATTTTCCGAAAGATGGAACATGAGTGACATCCATTTGCCATAATTGTAGGGGTTTGATGCCCCGAGCATTAATCCCCACATGCCTAACGGGGAGAAATTGGCAAAAATTTTTGCAATTAACAACAATTTCACGTGCCTGCTGGCGTATGAGGTGGAAGTGCCTTTGCAAAGTTTTTGCTGTTACATGAAATTTAGCATGGAAGTCTTGGGCTTCCTGCAATGCCAAGTAGGTGAGCATTGCCATCCGAGTGGCTGCATCGGCCAGAGCATTTCCTAACGCCATAGGGCCGGGTAAATTGGAATGTGCCCTAATATGAGTAATAAAGAAGGGGGACTTTCTTTGCAACAAGCATTGCTGAATTTCCTTAAACAAGGTGGCTACCGTGCTTGACTCTTTAATTAGTCCTGCAGTCTCTAGAATTTGCAGGGCATTAACCACATAGATAGAATCAAAAACAATGTTCAATGGTTCTTCGTATGTTTTTAAAACTTCAAGAACCACTTTACATTCAACCACTTGGGGGGAGGACGGACCATAATTCCTTTGAACAGTGCATCCCTCAATCACATAGGCCCCAATCCCTGTTTTAGAACCATCAGTATAGGCGGTAATACCATCCCTTATGGGGACAGCAGATGTTATCCTTGGGAATATCAAAGGGTGCATGGAGGCAAATTGGGCCAAAGGGTGTTTGGGAAAATGATTATCAATTTTTCCTGAAAAACTAGTAGCTACGACAGCCCATGAGTCGTCCACTGTAGCAAGCACCTGAAATTGATGGGCTGTATATGGAATGACAAGTGTGGCAGGGTAGTGTCCAAAATGCTCAAGAGAGGCTCACAGACCTCGAAGTGCCAATTCTGCCACTGCTGAGGGATACCATAAGATACTCCTGCTTGGCGAGGCATGAGGGTGTATCCAAAGTAGTGGACCCTTTTGCCATAGAGCCACAGTGGGCAGAGTCTTTGTTGGAAAAATGCACAACTGTCAAGGTTCCTGATAATCAACTCTTAAAAGTTGTGCAGAGCTAATAGCACTTTCCACTTGTTGCAACGCCTTCTGGGCTGCAGGGGTCAGCTGACGGGGGGACAACAAATTGGTGTCTCCCTCCAAAATCTTAAACAAAGGAATTAGGTCAGCAGAAGGAATTTTTAAAAATGGTCTAAGCCAATTAATATCCCCTAAAAGTTTCTGAAAGTCATTTAGAGTTTTGAGGTCCTTTGTTTGAAGGCTTACCCTCTGTGGTTGAATGGTGCGTGGCAGCACAACAGTGCCTAAGAAGTCTCCAGGGCTAGAATGTTGAACCTTTTCTGGGGAAATCTGCAAATTCCATTGTGCCAATGATTTCTGTAATGCTAAAAATGCCTCTTGCAAGATGTCAATTGAGCCATGGGATAATAGAATGTCATCCATGTAATGAATAATATACAACTCAGAAAACTGCTCTCTGATTGGCTGTAATGCCTGCTGAACATATAATTGGCACATGGTGGGACTATTGGCCATGC
>PVIH01013759.1:0-56907 GCA_004025045.1 Sigmodon hispidus
AGGGAGGGAGGGAGAAGTGGAAAGCAATACAGCTACCATGGAAACATTGCATGTCTTTTATTCTTTTTACTTTTGATACTCCTTGTTTTGAGACGAGGTCTCATTATGTAGCTGTGGCTCATCTGGAACTCGCTGTATCGACCAGACTGACCCATCTCATAGAGTTGCTCCTGCCTCTGCCTCTGGAGTGCTGGGACCTTTGTTGTGTCATCACACCCTCTTCTGACTCTTTTAATAAAATTGAATCTCATAGAGCCCAGGCAGGCTTTGAATCTTCTGTGTCGTGGAGGACAACTGTGAATCTCTGGTTTCCCTGTCTCTGCCTACCTAGTATTGTTGTGTTAGCATTGTATTGATCATAGGCATGGACTCACCTTGCCTAGCTCTCTTATTCTTTCTAGAAATTGTTAAAATATAGCAGATTTCTTTCCAACAATATACATTAATGTCTAATTTATTAAGAGAAGTTAACAGCTTTTTATTGCAAATGAAGTGCTTTAAAATGTGCCTATTGAACATGGATGCATAATAATTATTTTATAGAAACAGCAATGTTCTTTGAACTCTTAAGAGGATATCTTTGCAGTGTAATAAAGGACCTGGTGTGCATTTGTTTCTAAATCTCTTTGCATCATGACAAGTTGCATCTCTTACAGTCATGTTGGGACATGGGGATATGGACAGCACCTGAGTACCTGCTGGCTCTCTGCCATCCTCTTCCACCCTCCATTTCCACTTCCCAGACCTCACAAGGGAGCAACTGTAGGCTCCAGAACCTAGCAGATGTGTGATTAAAAACAAAATAAAACAGGGATGGCTCAGGATTGTATTGGAGAGTGCATGGTATTGTGCTGTGTATATGACTTGTCGACATGTATCTGGCATGATAAATGCTCAGGAAATGGTAGCTGGTGTCCTAGTTTGCTTTCTTTTGCTGCGATAAATACCATGACCAAATGGACCTTGGAGAGGAAGGGTTTGTTCCTCTTTACCAGGGACAGTCAGTCCATTGTTGAGGAAGTGAGGGCAATAACGAGGCAGAAGCCATGGAGAAGTGCTGCTCACTGGCTTGCTCCCTCTGGCTGCTTAACAACCCAGACCCACCTGCCTAGGGGTGGCACCACTTCAGATGAAAAATACAGCTAGATTGGGTGTGTCTATTTTAATGGTACCTAAAATGCCAGTAATAGCCAGATTCCGTTATTTCTTTTTCTTCTGTAGAGATGTGCTGCTCATCTCCCAGCTGAATCGGAGGCACCAAATCATTATCAGGCAGTATGTCGAGCACTGTTTGCAGAAACCATGGAACTGCACACATTTCTGACCAAAATCAAGAGTGCGAAGGAGGTAGGTACAAACACTGACCTCTATAGACATTGAAGTAGGTAGCCTCAGTTTTCAATAGTGTCTGTTCTGTGCTCTTTGGTTTGGACTGCTTGTTTTCTTTTCCTTTTTAAAGACAAGGTCTTACTGAATACCCAGGCTGGTCTTGGACTTGTGACCCTCTTACCTCAACCTCTCTGGTTTTAGGGTTACAGGCATGTTCTATCATACATAGTCTTGATTATTAACACTGTGAATCTACTTTATAAAACAGAAACTTTCATAAAGCCTCCTTCTAATGAAATAAACAATCAAAAAATAGTTTTCATCCTGTTTCCTACAGTACTGACTTTTCACCTCATTCTGCACTCCTAGGTTCATTTTGGGACCTGTAAGTACCTCCTTCAGGAAGTTGTGGATAACGTGGAGACACTCTTACCCATAAGGCCACAATCTCTTCTCATTGTTCAACTGCTGAAGTAGACTTTATTAAAGATTTAGTGGAAAACATGGGAATTTCTGCTCAGATAATGTGAATAATTTACCTATTCTGTTTCATTGCCATTTGTTTATGTCAAAGGTTTATGATGTTATGTTCAAAGAGAACCATTTCAGTTTCTTTAGAGGGAGAGTCCTATTTCATATGAACAGATGTGCATGAAGAGTCACTGAGGTCTTACATAAGACTTGGTGGCGTCTGCCCCCGTGAGAGCTCGTTTGCTATATGATTAGAGTGCAGAGCTTACGTGGAGCACTTGGCTGAGATGTTTGGGAAGAGCCAGCTGTCATAGCAGTGATAGGCCAGGGAAACTTGTGCCTTTTAAAAGCACGTTTGATAAACTGGACCCAAGAGGAAAGTTGTCAGAAGAGTGAATAATGCATTGAGTAGTTGAAGTTTATGACACCTGTTTAGATGCAGAAACAGGCAGTGGCTGGGTGAGAAAGAAACCTGCCCTCAGCTAAAGAATATCAGAGTAGAAAAGATTATCTTTTAGGGTTGTCCTGGCCTAACCCCTTTGTTAAGGTTGTATTTGCTTCTCAGAGCATTTTTTTCAGGCTTGGTAGAGTAAATTAAAGACATTTAAAAATCTTTCCATCACAAACATTCTCAGAAAACATTTTGAACTTAAGGAACAGTAAACATCTTTAAGCAATCCACTCCATTAGCTTGAAAAACAACTTCTTGCTCTTGATTATATTTTGCTTAAGGTGGCTGGAGAGATGGCTGTATGGTTAAGAGAGCTTTATGCTCTTACAGAAAACCTGGGTTCAGTTCCCAGGACCCACATGGTGTTGATACCTCCAGGGTGCTAAGATTAAAGGTGAGAGCCACCATGCCCAGCCTTGGCACATAAAATTTTAAGATTAGAAAAAGATTGATTTTATGATTTTATGACCAGCATGCACCATCGGTCCTTGTCTGGTGAAAGACAGCCGCCTGCGTGCATCTGCTTCTCCAGTGCAGCCTGTGCTATGTATCTAGGAGAGCTACAGTAAAGTCATATAGTAATTCTATTCTTAGTATTTGAGGAACCTCCATACTGGTTTCCATATTGGCTGGAGCAATTTACAGTCCCATTGACAATGTGTAGATTCCTTTATGCCATATCCTTGCCGTATTAGTTTTTTCCTCCATAAAAAAGATGTTAGGCAACTCTATTTAACTACCTATCCTGTTTCACAGAACTGTTTATTTACTTCTCAGTAAACTTTGTTTGCTTGTTCTTTTAAAAAGAAGAAAGAAAATGGTCTGGTAAGATAGCTCAGTCAATAAAATGCTTGTTTTCATAAGCAGGGGACTGGGTTTGGTCTTCAGAACCCATATAAAAATGACTGGCATGATGGCAAAGCTTGTATTGTCAGTGATGGGGAGACAGGGTCAGGAGGATTCCTGGAACTTGCTGGCCAGCCAGCCTAGCCTAATTGATGAGCATCAGGTCACTGAAAGACCCTGTCTCAAAAGAGATAGGTATCATTCCTGAAGGTGACAGCTGAGGTTGTCCTCTGGCCTCCACATTTCTTCCGATTGTGTAGGTGTTTGACTCTCAAGTGCACACCCAATAAAATTTATGAGATTATTGTTATTATATACTGTTTTGCCTTATATTACATTTTTTAACTGTATTTAATTTTTTTTATTTTACATGCCAGTCACAATTCTCCCTCCCCTTTTCCCACTCCCCTCCCCTCTCCCCTCCCTCATTTACTCCTCAGAGAGGGTACGGCCTCCTGTGGGGAGTCAACAAAGTCTAGCCTATCAAGTTCAGGCAGAACCAATATATTACATTTTAAATTCGAGGCAGGTTTTTTCAAATAAGCAATTCAGAATTATAGATATATATATATGTGTTGATCAAAATTTAGAATGCTGCAGATCTTCACAGAAACTACAGATCTAACTTTTAAATTAGTGAGTTAACTATAATACTTAGTATAGACATTACTGACAGTTTGACACTAAAAATAAAGTTATTTCTTTTACAGTCTTGTGGTAGATAAATCCCTTAAAGGAGAAATCTATTTCTCAGAGTGGGGGAAACTCACAGTAATAATTAAATAATAGATAGGGCCAATAATTTAGTGTTTTGAATTATTATGTGCTTTTAAATTTTTTAGTTTATGAGGCAGAAGAATTACAAGTTCAAGGCCTTTTTGTGCTATAGAATAAGTTCAAGGTCACTTTAGCAAAATCTTATCTTAAAATTAGATATTAAAAATAAGAAAGAGTATAGCTTGGTGGGAACATGAACGGCCGAGTTTGTTCCTCAACACCACAAAATAACAGAAAACTTTGTAAGTCATGTAAAATAGTTCTGGGCTCTGTAAGAAACCCTACCTTAAAAATAAATAAATCAGCAAGTAAATAAGTAAATAAATAAATAAGGGAGTGATGGAGGAAGGCATCCAACATCAGACGCCACCCTTAGCATGTGTGCGCCTGTGCACATAGCGTGCATACAAGAACAGTCAATAATGAGGAAAGTAGAGCTTGCGATTCTCATCTCAAGACCAGAGCATGAAGGAGCTTTCTGTCCTTCCCAGTATGAGAAGCCATGAAGGAACTTAGAGTTATGGTGAACGTTTGACAGGATACAGTACCTATTTCTAGTTAGGTTCCAGTGAAGGAAGGAGGTACTAGACTTGAGGATTTCATTCCCAAAGCAGTTAGTTAATGTACTTACTAGGTAACAGGTGCTACATTTAGTCATTTATTCCTTTCTTATCCTATGTGAGATGCCGTCCTCAGGTACTTGTGCACATTCATTCCTTCAGTCATCACAGAAGGTCATGTGTAAGTGCTGTTTCAGTTTTCCTTGGAGGTATAGTGATGCACAAGATGAATCTGGCCCCTCCTCACAGCACTTCACAGGACTGTCCATCTAAGTCAGCTCAGCACAGTATAAGAAAGCTGGGATGGGTGCATGGCAGGGCTAAATCAAGACCTTGAACTGCATCCCAGAACTGACTCTGTCCTGAAGCTAGAATGCTGCTAAGCAAAGTGGTAAATGGTAGCAGCCCAAGTGAGGTCTAGGACACAAGGGCAGGAAGATAAGAAGGAGAAGAGGGGCCAGTTCTTCAGACTGAGGAGGCACTGTTAGGAGGAACATCTCATAAGGGCTCCACAGTGTCTGAAATGGGGTTGGACCACAGAGTCTCTATTTTTGTGTCTGCTTCTTCTATGAATACTTTTTGGGCACTAAGCAAACCTTGTGTATGTGGTACAATACCTCTGTGTTTAGTCAGGTAGTCAACCTCTGAGCATGTGCAGATCACTTTGTCTCCATGGAGATACCATGAACCACTCCTGAGCAAAACACATGACAAAGAAGATGAACTTGCACCCTAGGGACAGTCTTTTCTCTGGTGGTATTTATGACTGGCACTTACAGCAAGTAGAGCATTTACAGAATATAGAGAGAGGCCTGGGGAGGTGAGCCAGTCAGTAAGGGGCTGAGGTACTAAAGCTGCAGGCCTTGGCTCACTAGTTTGTAGTCACAGATAGATTCCTGGGACCTACTCAGTAAGCTTTGGAGCAATGTGAGACCCTGACTCAATAAAACAAGGTGGGTGACTTCCAAGGAACCTACACCTGGGGTTGATCTCTGGCCTGCACACACACATGCACACATGTGAACCTATAAGAGCACACACTGAGAAAAACAAAACACAATTAGTATTTAGTCATCAGTTTTCTAGAAATGAAACTACTTTCTTTTAAAGATGGCTCTGTTTTAAAATGGAAATCTTAATGAATCTGTTCAGCCACAAGGTAGGAGTGAGTACAGCTTGCTTCAGCTTCGGCTTTCAGGGATTAGTGTTTCTGGGCCAGTGCTAAGGCCTCACATCAAGAGGGGCCAGGCTTGGGAAGACAGGACCCAGCTTGCCTTCTGGAGGATGGAGGGAAGGGAAGAGTTAATGTTTCCATTATTCCTCCATGTTCTCTTCTGAAGATCTGACTGGGGCTGAGCAGTTAAGAGAATACAGGGCCTGAGTGTGGTTTCCAGCACTGGCATCTAGTGGCCCACAACCACCTGTAACTCTAGCACTGGAGTACTGGACACTGCTGCCTTGTGGACAAACCACTCACATGCATATCCACAGATACTACATGTATCTACAAAGAAGATGATTCTTTTTTAAAAGGATAAAGATTCTACTCAAGTAAGCTAAAAA
The DNA here is from genome assembly GCA_004025045.1 of Sigmodon hispidus. Taxonomy (NCBI): domain Eukaryota; kingdom Metazoa; phylum Chordata; class Mammalia; order Rodentia; family Cricetidae; genus Sigmodon; species Sigmodon hispidus. Next base: position 5,998 of record PVIH01013759.1, read on the forward strand.
GCTAGAATTCAGTTTTATGTTTGTCAACTTTTGACCCATAGTTCTTGTATACTTTAGATTTATTTATTTGTTTGTTTGTTTGTTTATTATGTATATAGTATACAGAAGAGGGTACCAGATGTCATCATAGATGGTTGTGAGCTACCATGTGGTTGCTGGGAATTGAACTCAGAACCTCTGGAAGAGCAGCCAGTGCTCTTAACCCCTGAGTCATCTCTCCAGCCCATTCTTGTGTATTTTAATGATTTATTTTTATTGTACCTACATGTTTGCAAGTGTACCATGTGTGTGCAGTGCCTGTAAAGCACAGAAGAGGGTGTCAGATCCCTGCAGGTGGGAGTACAGACAGTTTTGAGCTATACTCTGGATGCTGGGAACCAGATGCAGGTCCTCTGCAAGGGCAGCAGGTGCCACACCATCTCTCCAGCATAATTCATAACTTTTACTCTCGTGGAACTCATAAAAGGGACCTGGAACTATATCTTCTTCATGTCCCTCTCCCACCTTTTAAAAAACCTTTTTAGTCCTCTCTTGTTTTAATTGGAGGATGTCAGGGGTTCTTACCTATCACTTCTCACTGTCCGCCCTTGAAATCTCTCCCAGAAGCTGGATCTGGGCTGGTAGTCAGCAAGCACCAACAGTCCTGCTGTCTCTGGCCCCCTTAAGTGCTGAGGTTACATGCATATACACCATTGTACCAGCTTTTTATGTGAGTTCCAGGGGTTTGAATTCAGATCTTCATCCTTGTGAAGCATGTTTTTACCTATTGGTCCATCTCCTCACCCCAAGGACATGTACTTTTAAAATATTTATTCATTGGTTTTAACTTGAAAATTAGAAAATGTAAATGAAGATATAATAGTTTCATTATTGGGGCTGGAGAGATGGCTCAGACTGTTCTTCCAGAGGATCTGAGTTCGATTCCTGGAATCCACATGACAGCTAACAACTGTCTATAAGTCCAAGATCTGACATCCTTACACAGTTATACATGCAGGCAAAACACCAATTCACATAAAATAAATAAGCAAATGTTTAGAAATAAAAAAATAGTTTCTTTATTGAAAAGGGAAATGCTAAATTGTTCACCTTTGACTTTTGATCTGTTATACTGAAAAGTAAGTAGACTTTTTTGGTTTTTCATATCTCAAATGTTTTCTAAAGTTGTCTTAGAAAAGAAAATACTTTTCTTTTGGGTCAATACAAATAGCCACTACTGCTTTAAATGGAATTAATTATTCAGGGTTGAGAAAGACCTTAGTTCAGAAGCCGGGCATCAGTCATGGTGGTGTGTGCTTGTACTGCTAGAACTAGGTAGGTAGAGTCAGGAGGGTCCCTTAGGCTTGCCGGCCAGCTACTCTTGCCAAATTAGTGAGCTCCAGGTTCAGTAAGAGTAAGAGAGCTGGACTTGAGGGGCGATGGTGGTAGTGCACACCTTTAATCTCAGCTCTGGAGACAGAGGCAGGCAGAACTCTTGAGTTGGTGGTCAGCCTGGTCTACAGAGCAAGTTTCAGGACAGCCAGAACTATTAGACAGTGAAACCCTGTGTCACCTCCTTCCCTCCCCTCTAAAAAAGAGACCTTGTCTCAAAATAGGAGAGGGATGGAGGAAGACAGCAGCTATTGACCCATGACACACACACACACACACACACACACACACACACACACACAGCATGCACACCCTCTACAGATAATAGCATTATTATAATGGCTTGACTTTCAAATGTTGAAACAGTTCTCACATGTGACACTGTAAAAAACCTGCCATCGAGTTTTTCCAAATGGCTTACTGTTGTCTTAAATTTAACAAAGCAGTAAGATGACTGCTAGATGCTGGTGTTTAATTACTGATAGTTCGCAAGCCATGAAGTTCTGGCGTGAGGAACTTAATTGGAAATAAGAATGGCTCCTTAGATTTTTCAGAGCATTCTATCCACATTTTATACTCTGTGATCTGTTATTACTGAGAAATTTTACTCAGTGACTTGCATGTCTTGTTTTACTTAGTCCTGTGTAAGAAATTATGATTTCTTGATGAAATCTTTGATTTCAGTTTATCTTGAATATGCCTTTGACTAAAATATCTTTCTTGAAATAGAATTTACATATGCATGTATGAAATGTTCTCAGAGAGCATTTTTGGAATTGGCTCAGTTGTTATGAAATAGTTTTTGATACTGTAACTACACTTTAAAATTTGAAAGTTAGTTTTTCAGAAAATCAATGTTTCCAGCACCACTGTCTCTTGTCCAACCAGTCAGCAGACCCAGCTGTGTTGCAGTTTGGACTCCATGTTAGCTCACACTGAGATGTTTGCTTGTGAGAATCAGAAAAACAAAGCCACAGGCCTCTGCTTTCATACTGAAGTGCATTTTAATCAGTTTTTTCCCCCTCCTCTCCCCGTTCTCCACACCTCTAGCAGTACAAGTGTCACATTTAAGTTGGCTGGAAATGTATTCCTGCTCCTGAACTGGGTTTATATCCTTCCAAATGGTGAACATACCACTTTTGACAGATAGAATCACCCCCAGATGGCTATGTGAATAGTCGCCATTTGTTCATTTTAATAAGCTCATTCATCATTTGTAACCTTCCAGGTTCTTGTTGCTGCCATGTTTTTCCTTTTGTTGTAAATGCTGGTGTACAGGAGAATGCTCACTTTGCCAACAACATTTAAATAATCTTTATCCAGTCTTGTTCTTATCACTACTATCCTGCTTTAAAAGTGTCTCACAAGATCATCTTGCTTTATGCAAAGATGATGAACGACCTCTTCCAAGTCCCTATGCATAGAGAAAATGACACATGGGTTGAAATGGTTACCAAGATGAGGAAAATGGTGATCTTTAACATGTAGGAGACACTTAATCAAGAGAGGGCATTTGTATAAGATCTGACATTAAACCTATTGAAATGAATTATACTCTGAGCATTTGGAATCTATGATTTACAAAGTATATTTTATTTATTTGTTTTTGAAGATGCCAATATATATGTTGGCATGGAGATATTCTAATTGCTAGTTGAGAAGGGTTTCACCAGAAAGGGAAGAGTTAATTGGCATGTGTATACTCCCAATTAGAGCTTTCTCACTGCATTCCAAGCATAGGCCAGCATCTGTCATTACATTTATGTAAGAAAAAATTCATTCAGAAGCTAAAATAGAATCAACAAAAGGACAGAAGTTCATCTCTGAAATAAAACAGATTTGTAGTTTACTTTCAAATTATTCAATTTCTTTTTTGTTAACTAGAAAACCAGAAGTTTTGAGTTACATATTTGATCAGGGTTGTGCAATTGTAATATTTACAGACTTACAACAATTTTATTGATTTGTTCTGAATCGAGATTTTAGTTTCATGAAGAGATTAGAAAGAGGTGCCATCTGAAACAAATCAGCTAAAAGTGAAATATTCTGGATATGAATTTATAATTAGATTCCTGCATGCACTCACTGGCTTATATGTACATGCTACACAGGTGGCTACTACATTTCTGCATATGAGCCAGCCTTCATCTTTTATCGAAAATCTAAGAATTCTTTGCTTTTGTGGGCGAGTGTGTGTTTTTGGAAACAGGGCTTCTCTGTGTAGCCCTCTAGCTGTCCTGGAACTTGCTCTGTAGACCAGGCTGTCCTTAAATTTACAGAGATCTGTATATCTCTGCCTCCCAAGTGCTAGGATTAAAGGTGCACTACCACCTGGCTAAAATCTAAGAGTTCTTATCATGCCCATTTTTCAGATGACAAAATCAGTTGAGAATTAGAGCTTTCTGTGTGGTGAGCCTTTGAATGACAAGAAGACTATGGTAGAAAAAGGTTGGTTCCTGTTTGACCTGGGCAGCCCCATGCTGAACTCTCAGTTATGTGTGGACAAAGGGATATTGGTTAGGACATCAGACCAGTAATACCTGATGAGTTTTCTTAGTCACTGAGATGTCAAAGTAGTCCATTTTGATGCTGAATCTTGCTGCCCTGATTAGTATTGTAATTATAAGCAGTAGATTCTTTTCTTGGTGACTGCAAAGCCAATAAGCACAATTAGAAGGTCAAAGAATAGAGAGGTTTATCACCTGCCATGGGCCAGGAGAGCCCTGTAGTTGTTCCAAAGCAGTGAGTGCCTTTCAGAAAAAAGAAGCATGGAGATTTTATTCAGGAAGCCAGTACATACTTAGATACAAAATCACTCGGGATGGACACAGTCACAAGCTTACTACATTTAAGAAGTAACTGTGTTCAGTTTAAGAAGGGGCGATGATGAGTGAATCCCTGGACCTGTTCAGCTCAGAGTCATGAGGCACATACACAGCATTTTAAAAGAAGTGGTAGACAATGTCTGTGTTTAGCTTACATTACAAAGATGGCAGACAGGAATCATGGGCACACTTAACTTTTTGCAAGAGTTCTTTAGCTGAAACAAAAGGAAAAGACACTATGAAGGTATATTCACATACAGCCTTGACCTTGAGCCAGTCTCTTGTGCTGTTGACATAATTACCTCATTCTTCTTATGGGTCTTAGAAATGGCTTTCTTTTTTACTATTTATTATCTACTTGGCTGAATGTAACACTTATATGTAGTATGAGCTCAAGTTAAGTATTTTCTTGAGCAGGCACATTTATCTCTATCCCTACTCTCCTGTAGGATTTTGAATTTAAAGGCCAAAGATTTCTTCTGAATAATTTTTCTTCAGATTGAATTTTCTTTAGTTAAAGTTGACTTATTAAAGAGCTGTTGATAAATAAATAAATCTTTTTTTTTTTTGAGTTCAAGACTACACACCTTTTTTTTTTTTTAAACTTTATTTATTTATTTTACTTATTTGCCTGGTGTTTGCCTGGAACTGGAACTACAGACAGTTGTTAGCTGCCATGTGGGTGCTGGGAATTGAACCCGGGTCCTCTGGCGCTCTTAACCGCTGAGCCATCTCTCCAGCCCCGATAAATAAATAAATCTTAAAGGCTGGAGAGGTTAAGAACACTGACTGTTTTTCCAGAGGTCCTGAGTTCAATTCCCAGCAACCACATGGTAGCTCACAACCATCTATGATGACATCTGGTACCGTCTTCTGAATACTGTATACATAATAAGTAAAAAAATCTTTTTTTTTTAAAAAAAAAGAGCTGTTGAAGAAATTTAAGCACTAGTATAAATAATATAATAACACATTCTTGTTTTAAAATGTCTTTATTTATTAAACAAATACTAAGTGTCAACCTTATCCAAAACACTGTTCTATATATTTGAGAATCCTATCACTGAATGAAATAAACTTTGAAAAATGATGCTCTTATTATAGGAGGTATGTGGTGATATATTGTATATTTAATAAAGATCAGTCTGGAATATCAGAGAACAGAATCACTCACAGTTAAGCCATGAAGGTCAGAGAGTGGTGACCCACATCTTTAATCCCATCACTCAGGAGACAGATCCTTCTGGATTTCTGTGAGTTCAAGGCCTAACAGCCAAGTGGTAGTAGCTCATACTTTTAATCCTAACTCTAGGATTATGATTCGAACCGGGAAGTGAAACAACTGGGTAGGGAAGATATTTAAGGCAGAGGAAAGCAGATTCATTAATTCTGCAGAAGCAAACAGTCATGCTGAGGACTTTAGAAGATGGCATTTACCCTGTTTGGCCTGAGAAGTTGACTGGGTGATAATTGACTGTGGTCTGTTTCCTCCCTCTGATATTCCAGCTTTTTTCCCCAATATATGGCTCTGGGTTTTCATTGTATGTTAACTAGAGTTTGTGTGATAGAGCTAGACAGAAAATACACAAAACCAGTATGTCATAGAGACTGTTACGGTCGATGTTCTTTGGAAACAGTGTAGACTAGGGGTGGGGCTTAGAATGTGGTCAGGGTGGGCCATTGAGGAAGAATCTGAAGGACAGGGAAGGCTTTGCTTGGTGGGTATCTGAGGTGAGCACTGAAACAGACAGAGCCCTCTGCGCAGGTGCTGAGGGGCTGGGACAGCCTGGAGCAGCAGGAAGAAGGCTCTTCTCAGCTCATTGGGCTGGGCAGTACTGTTTCTCCAGATTCAGTCTGTAAGGTGTGGCCCCAGGCTGCCCAGAAACTGTTCATCTCCTAAATCCATTATCTTCTACTGTTGTAACTTAAGATCCTGGACATCTCTTTCAAGCAATACAATAGTATAGGCTCTCCTCTGGGAAACCAAATGAGGGCTTCTGCTTGGGTGTGGGTTCCTCCCCACTCAGCTGTGATTTTGATACTCATGGAGATTGTGTACTTCAGACTATAGTTTTGAATCATCACAGATTAAAAAAAAAACAAACCTAATTCTAGCAAAAAAGAAAAAAAAAGACTGGGATTTTGAATATCAAAAATACTGTTTACCAGGTTGCTAACAGACATAAAGAATCCTGATTTAGTAATAATGATTTCTATTCAGATTTTGATATACACTCATGATACTTTTTGCAAAGATCAGTTAGTAATCATAAATTTTATTCTCTTTCCTTGTGTGTTGTTAGAATTCTTTATTCATGAAGGTTTAAAACTTTGAACAAAATAAGTAGAACTTGACCCAGCTGTTTTATCAGGGTAAATAATGATACTTTCATTTTATAGGTGAACAGAAGACCCAGATTTCATAACTAGACAAGGCCACCGTGTATCTCAGAGTGGCATGTATCTTATTTCAGCATCTCGGAAGTAATCTCAGCTTTTAAAGAAAATTGTGTTAACATGTTCTGAAATACCTAGAAATGGGTTAGGTTTTTTTTTCTTCTGTTTCCCCTAGGGATAGAAGAAAGAATGCTTTATTTGTATTATATTTTTAGTGTTCAGAGTAATTTTTTCTCTGCATTGACATTTCTTTATTGAGAGTTTTTAAAAGGCAGTGGTGTTGTCCTCGTTTTGCAGATGGATAATAGGAGATGTTAAAAAGCTAAATTAACAGTGTAGAGATATTTTACTTATAATGTCATATAAAACAAGCTAAGTTTCTCATGGTACATTTAAATCCAGTGTGTGGGCAAGCAGGCAAATGATTCAGCCAAAGGTAACATATATTAAGGTTGAATTGCTACTAGTAGGCATGGAATACAGTGTGTTTTTAATTAACTTGTAAATACACTTTTCAAATTTTTTATTGTGTTTACTTGTGTGTTTGGGTGTGTACATGTGTGCATTTCACGTGTGTGGAGATCTGAAGACAACCTACAAAAGTTTGTTTTCTCTTTCTACTGTGTGGGTCCTAGAAATCTAACTCAGATCACTGGCAGTGGTGGCACATGCCTTTATCAAACTATCTCACTGTCCCATATGTTTTATTAATCAGTATTTTCTTGCAAGTTGCCAGTGTTGAGTTGATGCTATTTAAAAGACATTTTATCAATTGAAGTTTATAAATAAATTACTTGATAAATATCGTACTAGTTGCTTTTCTTGTTGCTGGGCAAAAATACCTGACAAAAACAACCCAAAGAAGGAGGCTTTGTTTCTGAGTGTTTTAGGGTGTATAGTCCATTGTGGCAGGGAGGCATGGTAATAGGTGCCAGAAGCAGAGCTGTTGACATTTTATCCCCAGGAAGCAGAGAGAGGTTTGGGGGCTGGGTGTACTGCTGCTTTTCTCCCTTTGATTCAGCCTGGAGCACCAGCACATAAAATGGTACAGTAGCAGCCACATTTAAAGGAGGGTCTTTCCACCTCAATTAACACAATTTTTAAAAACTACTCTAAGACATGCCTAGAGATTTGTTTCCATGGTGTTTCTAAATCCTATCAAGCTGACAGTCGAGATTAGCCATCACAAATGCCAGCCAAGCATCCAAAAGTTCCAAAGCTCATATTAGCTCTATGAGTGGACTCCTGCCTCAGGCAGCCTAGAGGGGAGCCACAGACAAGTGTGAACCTAACTGGATGCTAAGAGCCCATAGATGTAAAGAGATTTTGTAATAAAAGGGAAGAAAGGATGGCCTGTTTGAGGAACTAACTAGTGGTTTCAGTTGAACCCGCTGTCTGCAGAAAAGGAGTGGTCAGTGGAAGAGAGATGGTGTGGAATGGCCAGACACTGCTTTACCAGCCCATGCCAAATGCAGTGCTGTTTTCAGTGTCAAAAAAAGAAGAGAGTGTCAGTTAAAATTACAGGAGTCAATTTCCCAAGAACTTCAATGAACTGTCTTCATTAATATTTCTGTCTACATTTTCTCAAAGATAACTTTTTGGAGTTATAATTTGCTTATAATAAAGTGGCTTAATATTTTCATAATTGGTTTTTATTTTATTTTAACTGGTAGAATCTTAAGAAGATTCAAGAAATGGAAAAGACTGATGAATCTAGCACAGATCTGGAGGACCTGAAAAATGCAGACTGGGTAAGGAAACTTTCTGATCGGTTTAGCTTTTAAAAATAGTGTTTTGTTTCATTTTAATGCCTGTTATTAAAGACTGAAGTATGAATTAGTATATAAATTTAAATGCTTGATTTTACAAGTGATAAGTATTTTTACATCCCCAGTAGTAGGTTTCTCCACCAGTACATTAATCCAAATCAAGCAAATTTAAAAGTCAGGTTCGATGAGCAAAGTGCCCCCAGGTGACTCTCAGACCCCCAGAAGTGAAGCAAGGGAGGAAGAAAAGAAGTCATCTGGCAGGTCTAAAGAAATAACCTACCCTGCAGATGTGGTCTTGAGCAGCTCTGGCGAGGAGCCGATGCTTGGTTGGCTTTCTGAGAAGGGCGGGATTTGGAATGGGGAGGGAGTGAGGCCAAGGGAACCTTCCTACTGAACAAGTGATTATTTTCATTATAAAAGGTTTTTTTTTGTTGTTGTTTTTTCTTGTTTTGTTTTGTTTTGTTTTGTATTTTGAAATGCCTTTTATGCCAGGCAGTGGTGGTTTCTAATAAAGTATTTTGATTAGTCTTCCATAGTCATTGAAGTTAGACAAGTAACTTCAAATATTCTAAAGTTATTGAACAAAACTAGACCTGGTAATACACACCTGTAAATATTCCAAAATTAGTGAACAAAACTAGACCTGGCAATACATACCTGTAAATATTCCAAATTAGTGAACAAAACTAGACCTGGTAGTACACACCTGTAAATATTCCAAAATTAGTGAATAAAATTAGACCTGTACACGCCTGTAAATATTCCAAAATTAGTGAATAAAACCAGACCTGGTAATACACACTTGTAAATATTCCAAAATTAGTGAACAAAACCAGACCTGGTAGTACACGCTTGTAATCATAGTACTTGGGAAGTAGAAGCAGAGCTCCAGAGAGTGCAAGGTTATCCTTGACTACTTAGCAAACTCTAGGCCAGCTTGGCCACTTGATCCTATCCTGGTGTATGAGGTGGTGGGATGTGGTTTGGGGTGGGTTGGGGAGGGGACTGTGTGTGTGTGTGTGTGTGTGTGTGTAGATTAGTAACAGCTGAGTGTGGTTGCACATGTCTTTAATGCCAGCACTCAGAAAGCAGAGGCAAGTCAATCTCTGTGAGTTCAAGGCTAACTTGGGCTATATAGCAAGTTTTAGCCCATTTAGCAAGTCTACATAATGAGACTCTCACACAAAAGTAAACAGGAACTAATGTGTTATAGCTCAGCTGATAAAAGACTTGCCCTCAAGTCTGTTTGACCGATACAGCCCACACGAAGAGAGAAATGACTTCTGGAAGCTGTCATTTAACCTTCACAGCCATGGGTTGACACACAGATGTTCACATATACACATACATGTGCCCACAAAATACATACAGTGTAATTTATTTATTTATTTATTTATTTATTTATTTATTTATTTGGTTTTTTGAGACAGGGTTTTACTGTATAGCTCTGACTGTCCTGGAACTCACTCTGTAGACCAGGCTGGCCTCCAACTCACAGAGATCCTCCTCCCTCTGCCTCCTGAGTGCTGGATTAAAGAAGTATAGCACTATCTCCCAGCATAAACTTGTTTTAATTAAAGAAAAAGTGGGGGGGGCTGGAGAGATGGCTCAGCGGTTAAGAGCACCCTCTGCTCTTCCAGAGGACCTGGGTTTGATTCCCAGCACCCACATGGCAGCTAACAACTGTCTGTAGTTCCAGTTCCAGGCAAACACCAAGGCAAATAATTAAATAAGTAAATAAAAGTGTTTTTTTTTTAAAAAAAAAAAAAGTGGAAGGAGAGAATTGACATTACAGAGTTGTCTTCTGACTCACATCCACTTCATAGGGTTGCACACCATACACACATCATACCTAATAATAATAGTAATAAGTTGTTGACGTTTTCAAAAATAGTTAATAGTTAATACTAATCCAAACTGCAGGAATTACTCACCAGAACTTCACAAACTTCAGTGGGAGTTCCTTTTGTTAGATTACCACTTCTCAGAACATCACTTAGGTGAACTGTCTCAACAGAGAGTGAAAAGAGGAAAGGGTTGGAAAGATTGAGGATCTTCAAAGGCAGCCAGCAGGGCCTCAGTGAGTAAAGGAAAGTGCTTGATGCCTTGCCTGATGACCTGAGTTTCTTCCTCATAAGAGAGTGAAAAATGTACTAATATATCATAAATGAAAAATCATTTTGAGAAATGTAACCATTTACTTTATATAGAGAAAATGGTTTGGTATGCAGGTAGACCTTAGGACCCTAGAAATTTATACATACAAACCACCTCCTCTACCAGTGAGCTACACAGCTGAGTGTGGAAAATTCTTATGACTTAACTTTTAGGTAGCTGTTGAAGACACATTAATTTTGATAAGTTACATTTTAATTAAATATTATATTGGTTGACTTTCCACTGAAGTAGACAGTGACAGGTAAGACAAGAAAATAAAGGGGCTAAGAAATAATACACATTTTAGTAAATGTTATAGTAAGGATTTGATGTAAGTCTCAGTAGAACTCTTGAAGGTGGACAGAGCAACTTATTATTTCTAGATAATGTGGTGATATATTCTGTATGCCTTAGCCATAGAGGTCAAGGAGTGCTGACACACACCTTTAATTCCAGCACTTGGGATCCCACGCCTCTGTTCCTAGTACTTGACAACCTCGATTATACCACGTGCACACATATGCACACTCACGCACACACTCACGAGCATGCACTTTTAATCCCAGCACTAGGAAAATGGCCAGACCCAGATGAGGGTGTGGAGAATACATGGTTTCAGTAGGCAGGAGTATTGGGGCCTGTCTTGGTTAGGGTTTTTATTGTTGCGTAGAGATACCACGACCACCACGATCACGGCAACTCTTAGAAAGGAAACATTTAATTGAGGGGCCTTGCTTACAGTTTCAGAGGTTCAGTCCATTATTATGGCAGGGAGCATGGCGGCATGCAGGCAGATGTGATGATGCTGGAGGAATAGCTCAGAGTTCTATATCTTGCAGGCAACAGGAAGTCAAAGTTACACTGAGCAAAACTTAAACAAAAAACCTCAAAGCCCATCATCCCCACAGCGACAGACTTCCTTCAGCAAGGCCATATCCACTCCAACACAGCCACATCTAATGGTGTCACTCCTACTGAGACTAAGGAGGCCACTTACATTCAAACTGCTACAGGAGCATGTGTCTTGTAATTCAGCCTACCGGCTGTCTACCCATCCAGTGATAGCCTAAAATGTAATGTGTTTCCTTTACTCCGTGTTTTATACCCATGCTTTTCCTTTATTCTCTTTGATTGTAGCTATTCAGAGAAAACAAGTGGATTTATTTATTGATAACTATTCATCCTTGGTTCTTTCAGGCACGATTCTGGGTACAAGTGATGAGGGATTTGAGAAATGGGGTAAAACTTAAGAAGGTCCAACAGCGACAGTACAACCCGTTGCCCATTGAGTACCAGCTCACCCCTTATGAGATGCTCATGGATGACATTCGTTGCAAAAGATACACCTTGAGGAAAGTGATGGTAAGCACTCATGGTTGACTATAGCGTATTTGTTGGGAATGGGTTAATCAGTATTATTTCTTCTCATAAAATATTTGATCACTGTAGAAAATTTGAAAGCTACATTAAGTTCAAAGAAGGAAACTTGTAAACATGAATTTCATAACCAAAAAGAAATTTTTTTATTGTAATGGCTGGTTTGTGTGTCAACTTGACACAAGCTAGAGTAATCAGAGAGGAAGGAGCCTCAGTTGAGGAAATGCCTCCATGAGATCCAGCTGTAAGACATTCTCTAAATTAGTGATCATTGGGGGAGGGCCCAGCCCATGGTAGGTGGAGCCATCTCTGAGCTGGTAGTCCTGGGTTCTATAAGAAAGCAGGCTGAACAAGTCATGTGGAGCAAGCCAGTAAGCAGCACCCCTCCATGGCCTCTGCATCAGTTCTTGCTTCCAGGATCCTGCCCTGCTTGAGTTTCTGTCCTGTCTTCCTTCAAAGATGAACATCGATATGGAAGTATAAGCCAAATAAACCCTCTCCTCCCAACTTGCTCTTTGGTTATGGTGCTTCTTCACAGCAATAGAAACCCTGACTAAGGAAGTTAGGTTGCTTTGCCATTTGCATATTAATTCCCCATCCCCTCTGTTTTCTGGTAGGTATTGTTATTCTTGTTATTGTTTTGATGCATGGTGTTGTCATATCGCACTAGTCTGGCACTCACTATATAGACCAAACTGGCCCACAAATGGGCCTCCCACCTCTCCTTCTGCTTCCTGAATGCTGGGAGTTCAAACGTGTGCCACTGTGCCTCAATTAACCCTCAGTCTTGTGCATTTCATCACACAGAATAGGCTGACTTCAGTTATAACCTACTGTGCTTGTTTCATGTTGTGACTATTCTCCCTCTCACTGGCACTTCTAAATGATTCCGTCGCTTATGCATGTGTCAGGTCATTAAACTAATCACCTCAGTCTTCATATGCTTTAGACTATAATTTGGTACATATATGCTTATTTACTTATTTGGTTTTTCGGAACATGGTTTCTTTGTATGTAGTTTTGGCTGTCTGTAAGTCAGGTTGGCCTTGAACTCACAGCGATCCACCTGTCTCTACCTCCTGAGTGCTGAGATTAAAGGCATGTGCCACTACCGCCCGGATGCTAATATGTATTCTTATAACTGTTCCATTTTCAATATCTAGTGTCTGTTTTTGTCTTTTATGAACGCTGTGTCCTAGACATTGTTTTATCTGCTGTTAACAGTTCCACTCCGCTCTTTTCCTTCATTGCTTATTGTTTGCATTGGTATCCTTTAACCATCTCTACATTCAGGCTTATTCATGTTACACGTTTCTTTATTTTTTTAAAAGACTTATTTATTTTATGTGTTTGAGTTCTTCATTTGTGTGTATGAAGTGCAGTGTGTGTGCCTGGTGTCCAAGGGGCCAGAAGAAGGTGCCAGATCCCCTGGAAGTTAGCGTTACAGATGTTTGTGAGCAAGTACGTGAGTGCTGAGGATGGAGCCCAGGCCCTCCGCAGCCACTGCTCTCCCTCAGCCCCTCTTTTTAATTTTTAATCTTGTTTTAAATATAATTCACTTCCTGTAAAAATTTAAAAATATTAGTAAAATTAAAATTCAGTTCTACCTTTTGTAGTATATTTACTTCTTGAGATTTTATATTATATACTATTCTATATAATATATTTAAATTATATACTTTTTTAGTACCACATAAACTTTCCCTTCTGTTGAATATGGTATAAACTTGGCTATCATCATGAAATGAAATTTATATTATTTAAATTATAAATATAAATTTTAAAAAGACTGTATATATCAATATTTTGCCTGCATGTGTTTATGCCATGTGCATGCCTGGTACCCATAGAAATCAGAGGAAGGCATTGGATTCCCTAGACCTGGAATTATAAATGGTCATTTGCTGTGTGGGTGCTAGGAACTAAACCCAGGTCCTCTGTAAGAGCAACAAGTGTCTTTAGCCACTGGGCCATCTGTCCAGCCTTTTTTATCTTTAAATATTTTTTTTTCTTGTTTTGAGATAAAGTCTCGTGTAACCTTGTCTGCCTTTCTTAGAGGCTACCAAAGCTGCTTATTTTTGTATTGTTTTCTGTGGTTGTACTCCTCTGTTGATTATGTCACATCTCTGCCACATTACAAATCCTACTGTGTCTGTCTGCTGACTGCATTGTTAACAGCATGTGAAAAGCCTTTTCCATTACAGTCTACCTTCATTAATTTTTTTAATTAGATGCAAAAGTTTCACCATGACATTGTCACATTTAAATATTGTTGTCCTTTGCTCATTCCCTCCCCAATTACTCCCCCTTCTGCTGTCAGAAATCTGCATAGTTCTATGTAGCCAAGGCAGTCTACAACTTTTCAAAGATTTATTGTATTACATTTTAGTCAGCGGTACATATGTGTGGCTTTGTGTAGGTAAGTGTACACATGAGGGCAGGTGCCTATGGAGGCCAGAGGGATCTGATCCCCAGAAACTGGAGCTGGAGACATGTTGAGGGCACTCAAAAACTAGCATTAATGAAAACCAGGAATGTTAAACATAGGGGCCTCTTTTAAATGGAGGAGATAAAATACCTGTTTTCCTGCCCAGAAGTCTGTTAATGGATTTTGTTAAGGACCTGGTGAACTTTTTCCTATCTGTGGAGGCAGACCTCACCCATATTTCCCAGGATGATTATCCTAGACTCTTCCCTCCCTAGACAATTACCCATCCTTAGGGGAGATGTCACGTGTACCTCTATGCTGTTGGTCAGAAACTACACTAGATTTTAGGCCTTTAAGAGTTTCTGTGTAGTCACACTGCAGGCTTTATACCTGGAATTGGACTGACTGGACTGATGGTTGCCTGGAAATCTTTACCTCAAATTGTACTGTGATTTAAATATATGACAATGAACTACCTGTCACCAGATCACATTCTTTTTTCTTCTTAGATCACTGCCTGCATTGACACCTGCCAGGACTCACACACAGGCAGTTGTGAGCCACCCAGTGGGTCCTGGGAACTGAACTCCAGACCTCTGGAAGAGCAGCAAGTGCTCTTAACTGCTAAGCCATCCCCCTAGCCCATGGTCTACAGTTACTAATAGCCCAAAGTAATCTATAACATGGGCAAACATAGTTGAGCTAGCTAATCTCCTATTGTTGATTTACTGTTTTTAATCTTTTTTACTATAAGTTCTAGCTACACAATTACCGGCTCAGTGCATGCATATATATATATTATATATGTCTATAAGGCAGTGATTCTCAACCTTCCTAACACTATAACTCTTTAATACAATTCCTTATATTGTGGTGACCCTCAACTATAGAATTGTTTTTATTGCTACTTGGTAATTTTGCTGTTGTTAGCAATTGTAATGTGATATCTGATATGCAGGATATCTATCTAATATGTGACCTCCAAAGGGATTGGGACTCAGGTTGAGAACGCCTAAGGACTAAGAAGTATCACCAGATTATCTAATACACTTGTAAGCCACCTTGTAGTTTTTAAGTCAGATACACATATTTAAAATAATCCTGAATTCAAAGACTTTAGCTTCACATAGTTCTAAAGAAGCTGATTTTCTTTATGTGAGCCAGGGCCTTAGTGTCAGATGACAGAGTTCCTTCAGCCTGTTCAGTCTTTGGCATTAGCAGAGAAATGTACATCTCAGCTTTGAGCAGTTACTGAGGTGTAACATCGGTGAGTCATAAGACTTCTTTTCCAAAAAGTTGCTAAATGAGAGGCTGTGCCAAAGTGAGAATTGGGTGGATGGCAACATACTTTTACCTGTTTTACTTCAAATTCAGCTGCCTGAAAGTTTTTACTTAAGAAGCAATAGAGTTCAGGATCATTTTGTTTTGTTTGTTTTAAAAAATAATTTATTCTTATTTTATATTCATTGGTGTTTTGCCTACATGTGTGTCTATGTGTAAGTGTCAGAGGCCATGGAACTGGAGTTAGAGACAGGTGTGAACTGCCCTGTGGGTGCTGGGAATTGAACCTGGGTCCTTTGGAAGAGCAGCCGAGCCATCTCTTCAGTCCTAGTACAGGATAGTTTAAAATACTTCAAAGAAATCACTTTTTGTATATTAGAAGATTTCTGTTCATAATCTGTTGTGCCCAATATGATCAAGTTTCTGTATTTTTTTTTAATCTATAATTTGTCCACTAGGGATCATTTCTTATTTCAGGTGGGACTGCTTGTTTTATTTTGGCAAGTGTGCAGTGTTTTTTACATGCTCTATCTTCCTTAGTATTCACCCAACTGCTGTCCTCAGAATGAGTGCTGGTCCACAGTATAAAAAAGCAAATGAAAATTATTAGTCTGCTTAAAAATGGAATTCTAGTATAAGAATGTATGGTTAAGTTGAATAATATCAGTGGACTTAAAAAATCTTACACACCGTGAAATCTACAAGTAAGGGTCTTCTACATCAGGCCTCTGGTTCTGCTGCTAGATCCTGCAGCTCCCCTTCTTAAGCTGGGCACTGATTCCCACATGCAGGGCTGGGCTCTATGGCTCTGCTGGTGCCTGCCTTTGGCCCAGATATAGGAAGGGTTGTGTTAGGTAGATCTCGATGCAGCAGTTGTCACAGAGGAATGACCAGGCCTGACGCGGTAGTCCACCCTGTTTTGCTTTACTAAAACTAGGAAATGAAGCCATGCGTGATGGCACATACCTGTGACTCCAGCACTTTGGATGTTGAGACAAGAAGTTTGGAAGTTCAGAGTCAACTTCCACTGCCTGTGAGTTCAAAATGAGCCTGGGATACACAAGACCTTATCCTAAAAACCTACTCCTTAAGAAAGAGAAAGTTCTGCCTATGCTATCTGGAAAGTTAGAATCTCAGTTAATGAACATACAGTGAAGAGTCTGCCGTTCACATAATCTGTTTTGTCTCCTTTTAGGTAAATGGTGACATTCCCCCTCGGTTAAGAAAGAGTGCTCATGAGATCATCCTTGACTTCATCAGATCAAGGCCCCCTTTAAATCCAGTATGTAACTTAACACTTTCCCCAGGGATGGGTCTGTAGCTCTCCTTGAGAGTGTGAAGCCTACTCATAAATTACACTCTAAAGCACAGAGACCTGCCTTTAGCTGCTTAATACAATTATTAGGTATGTTTTTACTCAATAGTCCGACTATTTTATGGTAATGTGCTCTCACTTTTATGTTCACAATCTGCTGGCAGGATTTTTCCTAATGACATAGATCAGAATACTGTTCGAAATGCTGTTTGTGTTCCTCAGTTACTTTTTTTCCTCCTGGCTTAGTAGCCAGCTCCCACCAAAGCATGTCAAGCCTATGTCTACAAAGCAGCATGGAGGGTAAAGCAGTGTTCTTCCAGTTTGTAGACTATTGCATACTGTTAGATCTTCCTGAAAGAAGGGGAAAGTGTTGGTGCAGTAGAGAAGGCTCAGATGACCTGATGGTCCACACTAGCCCTACAGTCCCCAAGCAAGTTAACCTGCCTCTCTTCGCCTCAGTGCCATCCTTGACAGACTGAAGTCAATAATAATTCAAGGCTGCAAATTACAAATGCTGCTTTTGGAAAGGGATTGTGGTTTGTCCTACAATCTCAACACTCAAGAAGCTGAGGCTGAGAGATTGCCACAAGTTTGAGACCAGTCTGGACTATAGTGTAAGACTGAGTCTCATAGTGACAGCAGTAAAGTTTCCAAAACAGTGGACTAGGCGTGGCTCTAACTTTAGCAGGCACATGTGATCAAATCACTGGGAGGAGACCCAGTCAGCCCCTGCTGCAGTCAGAGGCTTGACACTGGGGCTTGAGAGAGCTCAGTAGGTAAAGGTGCTGCCACCAAGCCTGATGTCTGGGCCTTTGCCCAGGACCGCACAAAGTGGAAGGTGTAAACTCCCTCCCTTGAGCTGATGTCTGATCTCCACTCCTGTATAAGCACACACAAAGAAATATATGTATATATATAATTTAAAAATTAGAACAATCTTGATAGGACTTGAGTAGTCTTTTATTATGCAACATTACAGTCAGTGAATACTTCTGTATTCTGTTTATAATTCTATAGTGTATGAATGACTATATTAAGTAAAACCAGCTAATCAACTCTCTAAACATTGCATTTCCTTTTCAAGGCATCAGCCAGAAAATTGAAGCCAACCCCACCACGACCTCGGAGCCTCCATGAAAGAATATTAGAAGAAATTAAAGCAGAAAGAAAGTTGCGGCCTGTCTCACCAGAAGAAATTCGACGGAGCAGACTAGGTGAGTCCCACTCAAACATATACCGTCACCTTTGTTTACTCTTGAAACTCACGTGACAGTTCTTTCCTTCTGCGAGGTCAAACTACAGGAGAGCATTGATGTATATGCAAGAGCGCTGCCAGCTTTGTGCTGAAGTTTGAAGAGACCCTCCTTCCCTCTTTAAATATGACGATCTACAGCAGCAGAAAGGGGATAAATATATTTTTTTCTATAAAAACTAAATAAGATTGTGCTAAAAAGAGGAAAGAAAACCTTATAAACTGATACGCAGTTTATGATAGACACATAGTATTACTTTATTTCTTCCAGAATCCTTCTAATCATGTGGGTGTGGGTGGATGTGGCCACTTCCATGTGTACACATGCAGAGACCTGAGGTCAACATGAGCAGGTTTCCTGCTGTCTTCTATCACATGTTTTGAGACAGTTTTTCACTGTAGTTGGAGCACACTTCTGCGGCTAAGCTAGCTGGCCCAGCAATCCCCGGAATCTATGCCACCTGCTCCCACCATAGGGTCACAGCTTTTACACTAGTGGCAGGGATCCAAACTCCAGTGCCTACCGCTTGTACGACAAGCATTTACCCACCGAGGTGTCCTCCAGCCCTGTTTTGAAGGACTTTCCTTAGTAGCCATAGTACCATTTTGTGTTCTCTCCACTGCAACCAATGCCCTGCTCCCCTTTCTACCACTCCTGTTCTACCAAAGAGCTTGTTTATTGAAGGTAGCCATCCTGACAGGAAAGTGCTTTACCAATGTAAGTTTGATTTTCATGTCCCTAGTGATTGATGTTTGAGTATTCTTTCATGCCATTGTGACCTATTTCTGTCACCTTTGGATTGTCTGTTTAGGTTCTTTGCTTATTTTTAAGTCAACCACATCAGTTATTATTTTATTATTGACTTATTAGCATCTGTTGGTATTTTGAACACTTACCCTATGAATTGTGTGGTGGACAAGTTCCTTTCCCCCATGAGATAAGCTGCCTCTCCACGGTAAGAGCCCTGTTACAGCAGGACTTGTGGAGTGGGAAGCAGATGAGGACTAGAAGTGCTTTCTAGACCTCCCCTCATGACCTCAAGTCTGTCAGTCAGTCCCTGCCCACCACAGGCTCCACGGCCTCCCAAAGCATGAGCCCAGAGGGGACATTCTCATTCAGACGGTCGCAGCGTGAGAATTTCAGGAGTGGTTTTTTCCTATTTCTGGGATTCCCATGAGGGGGCAGGAAACTGCAGAGATAAATGAGCAGGGAGGAGCACTGGCTGCTCTTGAGAGGGCATGTATTCAAATCCAGTACTCACATGGCAACTTACAACTGTCTGTAACTCCAGTTCTGGGGACTGTACAGCAGCCCCCCACCCCTACCCCAGGCTTTTGACCCCTGAGGGCACACGCATGATATGTGTGATATACGTACTTGAATACAGGCAAAACACTCAAACAAACAAAATTAAATCTTTTAATTTTTTTTTTTTTTTTTTTAAAGAAGATTCTCTGGGGACCTAGAGCTATAGCCCCTAGAGTTGAGTGCTTGCTTAGCATGAATGAGACTCTAAATTAATCCCTAGGCATGGTGTCACGTGCCTTTAATGCTAACACTGGAGAGGCAGAGGAGATGGATGGATCTTTGTGAGTTAGAGGCTAACCTGGTATACATGGTAATACCTTGGCTCAAAGAAAAAGAAAAAAAGAAAATGGATTTTCATGGGAGCACACATCTATAATCCCAGCACTTGGATGGCAGAGGTAGAGGGATCATGAGTTTGAGGCCAGCCTGAGTTCTACAGCATGTTTGTGGCCTTAAAAAGAGGAGAAAGGAGAGACAAAGAGAAGGGGCCCAAGGAGAGGAGAAGAAAATGAAACACTGATGTTTTGGGGGGCGGGAAGGGGATTGAGTTGAATCTGAGGGTAGCTTTGGGTATATAGATTTTGCTTGTTTTGTTTTGTTTTTTGAGACAGGGTCACCATGTAGCCCTAGCTGTCCCCAAACTCATTGTGTAGACCAGACTGGTATCAAACTCAGAGAGATGCCCCTGCTTCTGGCTCCCGGGTGCTGGGATTAAAGGCATGTGCTTCTATGCCCAGTGGGTATATGGAATATATATATAATGGTTTTTTTTAGAGACAGGGTTTCTCTGTGTAGCCTTGGCTGTCTTTGAATTTTCTCTGTAGACCAGTCTGGCCTTGAACTCATAGAAATCCACCTGCCTCTGCCACTGCCCTCTCCAGTGCGTGGGCTGCCACTGCCCTGCTGGTAGATGGATATTTTAACAGTATTAATTCTTCCAGTCTGTGAACACAGACCATCTTTATGTCTTATAATTTTTTATGTTATTAGCGTTTCTAAATAGTTTATTTTTAAGTGATATAACAAATGGTATTGCTTTCTTGTGTTCCTTTTCACATGTGTTATATTAACACACAATACATTTGTGTATGCTGACTTTCTACCAAGAAACTTTATTGAATTAATAGCACTTTAAAAACAATTTATTACTATTTTCCTTTATATGTATTGGTGTTTTGTCTGTGTATAAGTTTGTGTACCATGTGTATTCCTGATGCCTGTGGAGTCTAGAAGGAGGACATCAGAAAATGGAACTGGAGTTACAGATGGTTGTGAGTCACCCATGCAGGGGATCAAACCCAGCCCTCTGGAAGGGCAGCCAGTGCTCTTAACTGCCAAGCCATCTCTCCAGCCTAAGAATTTATCACCTTTAACTGTTTTTGTTGTTGTTGTTTTGCTTTGTTTTTTAATGGCATATCTAGGGTTTTCTTTTATAAGAGTATGTCTATACACTGGAACAATTTTATTCTTCCTTTCCAACTGGGCTATCTGCTCACTTATCTTCTCTTTCTGTCTGTTAGGGCTCCTGGTACTGTGATGAACACAAGAAAGGCCATGTTTGCTGTTTCTGATGTCAGCATTGTTCAAAGAATATAATGTGGGCTTTTCATACATACGCTTTATTATGGAAAGTAATTTCTTTGTATTTCCAGTTTTTTCAGTTTTCAACCTGAGAGAGTATTATATTTTGTCATTTATTTTGTGCAGTTTTTGAGATAATCATGTTTTTTTCCTTATCCTATATCCATCATTAATTATATATCACATTAATTGCTTCTAGTTTGCTTTTTCTCTTGCTTTGATCAAAAGCTATTTAGGAGGGCTGGAGAGATGGCTCAGGGGTTAAGAACACAGGCTGCTTTTCTAGAGGTCCTGAATTTAATTTCCAGTGACAACATGGTGGCTCACAGCCATCTATAATGAAATCTGGTGCCCTAAGTCATCATTCATAGTCATCACTCATAGGTCAACCTGCAGACAGGGGCCCTCCCTGTCAGTCATCACTCAAGACAATCTCTAACAGACCAGTCTGATTGCGGCCATTCTTCAACTGAATTCTCTTTTTCCAAGTGATCCAGGTTGTGTTGAGGTGGTAAAAACTAACCAGGACATCCTCCTGTGTCCCAGAAATCCCACTTAGTCATGCTGTTGGACTGACTTTGTAGTATTTGTTGAGGTTTTGTTTTCTTTCTTTGTGTTTTAGGTTCAGTGTTTCTTCCTCTTCTGGGTTTTAGAGCAGTTCAGAGAAAATGGGAATTAATTCATCTTTCAAGATTTGCTAGAATCATGAGTGAAGCATTCCAGTCCAAAGCCTTTCTTTAAAAGAAAATATTTATTTATTATGTATATAGTATACAAGAGAGGGCACCAGATCTCACTATAGATGGTTGTGAGTCACCATGTAGTTGCTGGGAATTGAACTCAGGGCCTCTGGAAGAACAATCAGTGCTCTTAACCTCTGAGTCATCTCTCCAGCCCCAGAACCTTTCTTATTGGGAGCATTTTGTTTGTTTTGTTTTTTGAGGCAGCATCTTAGGTGTAGTTCAGGTGATCCTCAAACTTACTCTGTAGATAGCGATGATCTTCAGTTAGGTGCAGATATTACAGACATGTGTTTGTTTTCCTGAGGCAGGGACACATTATGCAGCCCTGACAGGCCTCAAACTCACTATATAGACCAGGCTAGGGCCTCTCCCTCCTGTATGCTAAGATCACATGGTGGGAGCTTTTGAACTTATAACCCAGTCTCTCATAGCTGCATCCTCATATGTATCTTTTCATTTCACTTCTTAAGATTATTTATTTATTTTAAATATTTTTTTATTTATTTTTATGTGAATTGATGTTCTGCCTGCATGTATAACTGTGTAAGGGTGTCAGATCTTGGAATTACAGACGGTTGTTAGCTGCCATGTGGATGCTGGGAATTGAACTCAGGTCCTCCAGAAGAACAGTCAGTGCTCTTAACCACTGAGCCTTCTCTCCAGCCCAAGATTTTATTTAAAGGCTAGCTATGAGGAAGGGAAGCCTGCTTTAGAAAAACTGAATAACAAATTTATGTTGAGTTTGCCATATTTTCACCATGAGCATTGGTGTTCTACAATGTCTAGAACTGAACAGTAATAGTAGTTGATATTTAGAGGCTGATTCAGCTGCTTAAGGCACTTGCTACCAAACCTGATGATCCAAATTTGATCCCCCACTAGGACCCACTTGACAGAAGGAGGACTCCCTCAAATTGTCCTCTTAAACACACACCCATGACATGTACACATACACATAAACTAAATAAATTATCTTTTAAAAGAAAGAAAATGTTTATCCTGAGATTCTTGCTTCTAGAATTATGAGTTTAAACTAATCTTAAACCTCAAGTGGATAGTAAGAAAATTTCCCTTTCCCCCTTGGAGACTGTGTTGGATTTTACTATAGACTTGTATTTGGGGAATTTGGTTAGAGTAGGATTGGCAGGATTAACTTGAAGAAACAAATTTCTCTATATATTTTTATATTTCTTCCTTATAGTTGTAAGTAGAAGCAATGCAGATTGTGGAGAATACCTTAATGCCAAAAGAAAGTATTACCCATGATTTCCAAACCCACAGCATCTACTGTAAACTTGGACATTACAAGTAACAATAGGGTCCGAGGAGTGGCTTGGTCAGTAGAGCTCTTGTCTTCAAGCAGGAAGGTTTGTGCTTGATCCTAGAAGCCATATTCAAATGCCCAACTTGATGGTGCTTACTTGGAGTCTCTGCACTGAGGGAAATGGACAAGGAGATCCCTGAGGTTCACTGGTCAGTCAGTCTAGCCTACTTGGTGAATTCCAGGTAGAGGCAGACTTTTCTGTCTCTCCACCTGCTCTCCAAATAACCACACAGATTTAACACTAATTATAAATGCTTGGCCAATACCATCCTGCTCACTCTGCTCCCATGGCATCTCCTCTCACTTTCCCCTTCTTCTCTCCAGCATTCTCTCTGACCCTAAAATCCTGCCTAGCTGTCAGTCAATTAGCTTTTTATTAACAGTGAGAGCCACACAGTTTTACAGTGTGCAGAAGCATCTAGATCCGTAGCATCTAGGCCTTTGAAAGACTTGTCTTAAAGGAGGTAGAAGGCCTTCCTAATAGTGACACCAAGCTTGTCCTTAGCCTCCATACATACTTTCATGCACAAAAAATAAAATTAAAAAAATTTTAAATAATGACAGAAACTAAAATATGTTATTCTCTTGGTTTAACTTGGTTAAACATAAATCAAAACATGATTTATTAGGACACTACCTCCCAACTAATGTCTGTAATGATATATTAAATATTTAATAAAAATAGCCTGAAATATCAGAAGACAGCAGAGCCACCCACCACCCACCATTCTGGAGTGGTGACCCACACCTTTAATCCCAGCTCTCAGGAGTCAGAGATCTCCCTCTGGATCTCTGAGTTCAGGGACAGATAGAGCCAGGTGGTTGTAGCACACGCCTTTACTCCTAGCACTAGGAAAGTTGAACCAGGAATTGGGGTAACTGGGCAGGGAAAGAAAGATAAGGCTGGAGAAGGCAATTCTTGTTTCTCTTTTGGCTGAGGACTCTTGAGGCATTGTGTCTAAAGACAAGTAGAGACAGGACCTGCCCTCTTCTACCTGCAGACTTGGCAGGTGACAAGTAGCTGTGTCTTGTTTCTCAGTCTCTCCAATATTTCAGCTTTTCCCTAGTACCTGGCCCTGGGTTTTTATTAATAACACCAAGTAGAATTTGTGCAATAAATGTCTAGATGATGTATTTGCCTACTTCCCTACTGGTGTTGTATGGGCCATTTCCATTTTTTTTCTACAGATCTGAAATTACTGTTATTTATTGTAGCTCGGTCTCTTTTCATGTCACTGGTACTTTTCTAAACGTCTCAATTGCTGTGGTCCTTCACTGTTGTCCTTTGGTGGATATGGAGCTGAAATGAGAGCCTCTAACCCAAAACAAACAACAAGGGAAGCCATAACGAAGTTGGTAGAATGCTTGTCTACCCTGCATGAAGCCCCAGGTTAAATTAGCTTAACAGGTACAAAAAAAGAGAGAGAGGAAAAAAAAAGTATGAACTTCATTGCCCAAGAGCTGATGGCATTCCTTTTGTGTGCAATGGTAAGTTTATGCAAAAGTTAATGTTCATGTGCCAGAAAAGAGCTCAATGAAAGATGTAAATAAGCTTGATTAAAAAGTGGCTTGAATATTATTTTATTTGCTATATTTAGCAAGGGAAATCTGGAATACATTTTAGTTTTTTGAATGGTGGGTAGAAACTTATTCACATCAACTCAAAATCTCTATCCATTTTCTTGAGACATCTAAAACTCTTAACTTGCACACTGAGATGGAAATGCTTAACCTCTTAGTTTCTGACCACAAAATATTATTATTGGCAACATAACTTATTATTTGAAGGACATAACTTTGGAATAAAACTGACCGCTGTGTACAAAAGGAATGCTCACTTCTTGGGAGATGAGGTTCATATTTTCTCTTTTTATCTTGTTTTCATTCTCAATATGTTCTTTAAAATGGTATTTTTCTTCATATTGTTATTCTGTCATTGTTCTAGAACTGGACTTAAGATTCTTGTGTGTTTTTATTGTGTTTCAGAATTTACCCACTAGCTTCTAGCTAGCCTCCAAGGAGTGCCAGCGGGAGCACTAACCCTCCTCCGTGTCCTGTCTTCCTGTGTATCCCTAATGGCTGAATTACTTTCTCTTTATTGTTTGTTTTCTTTTTTTCAGCAATGCGGCCACTTAGCATGTCTCACAGTTTTGACTTGTCAGGTAAAAAAAAAAAGCACTTTCACACCTGACATGGGCTGTGCAGCTTCTGTGAATCACCTCCATTTGTCTGCTTGTTTAGACATGCCAGAAAAGAAAATGGAAATGCTTTCTCCTAAGCTGTGGTCAGTAAAATAAAATGGCCTACCTATTTCAAAGCAGTCCACATAATAAAAACCACACTGAATGTGCAGCCTCCCAGAAGAGCTGTGCTGCCATAAGCAGGCTGTGGATAGAGCTGCCCAGTATGTGGTAGCTCTCACTGGATCAGACCTTTTTCTGTAAGGAGAGAGAGGGAATAAAGAAACTGTGCCCTATTCTTTAAACACCAAGAGCCTCCCTCAGTGGGTAGAAACTGCCTTGTGTGCCCTCTGTTTAATGGGTGGAGCCTGTCATTCATGGCTCTGCTGGTCACAGATTACAGACGGGGGCCTACTTTGGTGAGTGCCCTAAATTTACAGTGTGTTTTACAATTTCTGTTTAGTCATCTGGGATAATGGTTACATGAATAACTGAAAGTGCTTATAACTAGCTCCTTTTTAAAATAAAACTTTAAATATATTTATGAGCAAATTTTTATATTTTTAAATTCTTATAAAATATTTTGAAAATTCAAATTTTTAATTTCACAAGTCATTGTTTTAAGCTAATATGAGGTAATATGTATTTTTCCAGAATGTCCCTTGAGATGTTATAGAATATCTCTTCAGTTAAAAAGAATTTTTGGCATGTAAATTTATGTTTAACAATCCAGTGAGTTGTACTGTCTTTTTTCTAGTGCCATTATTGAATATTTACTGTCTTCTAACTACAAGCTAATTTCCACATTTTTTTAAAATTTTGTTTTTATAGCCCTTAGGCGTGACTTTAATATTTTGGTATTTTTGACTGACCACCAAAGCCTTTTCTATTTTCTTTATCCATTTAGCTAATCTTATTTATCTTGTGAGCCATTCATGTGGTGAACCTGTAAAAATTTTAGACTGGAAAATAAAAGCCAAAATTTGGGATCATGTGTGCTATGATTAATCTCTAAAAGCTGGTCACTGTCTCTCTGGATATCTACTGGTCAGGTTTCCAGTGGTTTGATAAGGAGAGAAGGCTATGTAAACATACGGATTTGGGGCAGGTATGTGGCTGATGAGGACAATATGCATGGTCTCTCTCAAACATGCTTTTCACAAGTGATCTCTGTGTTCTTACAGGCTCATGGTGGCCCTGTGTCAGGAAAAAGGGCAGAATAGTTTTGTTGTCAGTGTTCGCTTGTTGTCAGTTGTCAGTCTCTCTGTGCTTTGGTGGTGTTCTGTGTGGTTTTCCAGGGCTTCACTGTCCACTGCTTGTGTTGCTTACGTGTTTTTCATTATGGCATTTGACTGTTAACTAAAACGTCCCAGATTATAAGGGGGAAAGATTATTCCATTCTTCCAACTTTAAAGACTAAGTACATCTTAGTAGAAAAATGAATGAGCTAAGGAGTAAACAGTCTCAACCTGTAGCATAGATAATGACTTTGAACTTGAGTGCAGAGTGAGACAAAGGAAGTATATTCTGCTGCTGTTCAAGGGCATCTTAAAAGTATCTCTTAGTGAAAATCCTAATAAGTCATTCAGCATCAATTAAGGTAAGTCTGATTTATTTTTCCTGTGCAAGTATTAACTATATAACCCCTGTTACAGTCAGATTTCCTCTAAGTAAAGCAGCATACACAAACTATTCAAGTATTTAATATTATGAGTATGCCTTTTAGACTCTGAATTTAAGATGTAGTAATTTCTAAAATCATCTCTGCCCAGATGCTTGGGTCTTAGTTAATTCCAGATGTAGTCAAGTTAACAACCAAGAATAGCCATCATACCAACACTACTTAAATATTTTAATCTAAATAATATTAAACACTATCAACACAATTTAAAATTTTTAATCTACCCTGGATCTAGAGAGAGATAGCTCAGTGGCTGAGGGGACTGTTGGGCACGTCCAGAGGACCTGGGTTTGATTTCTAACATCCAAGTAGCAGCTTACAACCACCTGTAGTTTCAGTACTAAGGGATCTAACAACTACTTCTGCTCTGTACAGGTACATACCTGATGCACATACAATAAATCTTTTTTTAAGTTAATCTACCTTAAACGACTTCTAAATTTTCTTAAGCAATAACATTCACAAAAATGCAGGTGTGATGTAATAGTTGTGTCTTTTGGAGTTTTTTTTTTACAAGATAGTAAATGAATATGTAGCCAGTAAAATGTCTTTGCATTAACAGTGTGAGCCCAGTCTTGGGAGCTGTCTGTTTGTTTTGAAACAGAGTCTTACTATGTAGCCCTGGCTGTCCTGAAACCCACTATGTAGAGCAGGCTAGCCTTGAACTCACAGACATCCTCCTGCCTCTGCCTCCTGATTATAGCTCACTCTTTAAGATCACATTAAACATGTCCTACCTTCTTTCTATTTCCTTTCTTGTTGTCGCTAGTTTGTGTTTTCTTTTGAAGCAGGCTCTTCTCTGTTGCCCAGGCTAGCCTCCTGGCAGTCCTCCCGCCTTAGCCTCTCAAGTGCTAGCATCGAAGGTGTGAGCTACCAAGTCTGGCATCTTTTTTCTAGAATAGAAATTAGTCGTCTACCATCTTTTGCATTCTGGAAAACTTTTCAAATACTTTTCTAAAGTACCTCTCCCTGTATGTCCTTGTGAAAGGTTTATTTAAAGATTTTTACCTTTACAATCTGTAGAAAATCTTGCTGTTTTTCTATTTTCCTTTTTACTTTACTACAACCAATTATTTATCTGTCTTAGCTACTCAATTCCTGAATAATAAGTAAATACGTGGACACAGTGTCAGGTTCGCTTTAGTAAAACATTACCCAGCCAGTTGTAATAGCATGAGCCTGTAATTCCAGCATTTGGAAAACAGGCAGGAAGAGAGCCACATGTTCAAGGTTTGCCTGAGCTACATATCAAGCCAGGGCTAAAAAAAAAAAGTCAAAAAGTTTTTTACCCTAACTGCTCAGTTATTAAGCTCTGTCTTCTCCTTCCTTCTTTTTGTTCCCTTTTCTCCTCTTTTGTCCCTTCAGTCCTCCCATCCTTTCTAGTCTATTCAAATCAAAGACAGCATGATCGCTAGCCTTCCTGGTCTATAACAACAAAAGTCATAAATTACTATTTTTCTTTTTCTTTTTTAAACAGGTTTTCTTTGTGTAGTCTTGGCTGTCCTGAAACTAGCTCTATAGACCAGGCTGGCCTCAAACTCACAGAGACCCGCCTACCTCTGCCTCCCAACCACTGGGATTACAGATGTGTACCACCACTGCCTGACCATAAAATTATTTAATGTCCTAGTAGATGTCCTGCTACTTGCAGTGTATCCCAGATGGTCAAGCTCATGATAAGCCTTCCTGCCTTAGCCTTGTGAATGCTGCTGTTACAGACATGTACCACTGCACCTGGCCAGAAATTGTAAATATTAAATAAGAAATATATTATTGGGGCTGGAGAGATGGCTCGGCGGTTGAGAGCACCGTCTGCTCTTCCAGAGGACCCGGGTTCGATTCCCAGCACCCACGTGGCAGCTCACAGCTGTCTGTGGTTCCAGGTCCAGGCAAACACCAAGGCAAATAGATAAATAAAGTTTAAAGAAAAAATTTAAAAAAAAAAAAAAAAAAAAAAAAAAAAAAAAAAAAAAAAAAAAAAAAAAAAAAAAAAAAAAAAAAAAAAGAAATATATTATTGTAATAAGAAATGATATATATTGTTCCTTTAATGTTAAGGAAAGTGTAAGAACACATTTATAAAGGGGTTGAAGATGTGGCTCAATACTAACTTAGCATGCACAAAGCCCTGGGTAAGATCCCAGCATCATATCAACTGAGCATGGCAGTGCACATTTGTAATCCTAACATTACAGAAGTGGCAGCAGGAGGGTCAGGTGATCCTTCTCAGCTACATAGGGGGTTCAAGGCCAGCCTGCTATATATTTAACCCTATTTTGATAAATAAATAAATGAATAAATAAAATAAAAACATACTTAAATACTGTGTTTTTTTACTTCACGGATATAGATATTACTTGTTGAGAGAAAAACAACCTTTAATTACAATGTTTTTCCTTCCCAAAATCTTTCCCAAAGGCCCTTTACCACATAGAAGCTTCATAAATGGTTCTGTATGCAAAGAGCAATTGATTGCTCTGGTCTGCACATTAAATTATGTAGTGAGGGGCTGGAGAGATGGCTCAGCGGTTAGGAGCACCATCTGCTCTTCCAAAGGACCCGGGTTCGATTCCCAGCACCCACATGGCAGCTAACAACTGTCTGTAGTTCCAGTTCCAGGCAAATACCAAGGCAAATAAATAAATAAAGTTTAAAAAAAAAAAAAAAAATTATGTAGTGATTGGTATATTTTCACTTCTCTGATTTTATAGCTAGCTATTTGAGGTAATCCATGTTAAGTCTTTATATGAAATGCTCAAGAAAATCAATTACATTTTCATTGGAGGATCATAGGCTAGAGTACCACAAAGCAGGCCTTGGAAATCAGCTCTGGCCCACACCGCTGTCGTCAAAGGCTTGGGTTACTTAAGAGAGTTGAAAACCAGTGTTACCATTGACTGACATTGACTGTACTAGGCATAGCATGCCACTCACAGTTACCAACCTGCTTAACCATCACATCGAGCTATATCTGCACTACTCTGCTGTACAGGGGAGAACCAGAGGTTAGGGGCTTCCCCAGACAGCCATAGAGGCCGACTTTGAGCCCTGGCTGTGTTATCACCAGCTGCATATGGCTGTGTTTTCTCCCGGTGTTGAAGGGCTTTCTCATTCAGATGTGAGCCCTTAATAATTTAAATCTGGTGTATTTAGGAGACGTGTCCCAGATTCTTTGTGCTTACATAAATGTGTTTATATATGAGTGTAGACTCTTAGCTTCTTTGATTTTTAGGACAAGAAATTTTTAGATCTTCTTCCTAGGGAGACAGTGTGTGCTGTGTCTTTCCTGTGCCCACCACTGGCCCCTTAGCACCAGGACAGCTAGTTTCTGAGCCTCAGTTTGTTTATCTGAGAAACAAGAAGTCAAGGTCATTTATCTAGGATTTTTCCCAGCTCTGAGTTCTAAACTACAAAAGTTCTTATGCATATGGAACATTTGTTAATGTACTGAGCCTTTGTGTTTTATTTGTGTGACATGGAAATGCTGTCACCTGGTTATACTTCCAACACAGATTACCTTTCCTGGCTCAAGAAAAGGTAAGCTTTTGCCTTTTTCTTACTAGATGTCACTACCCCAGAATCTCCAAAGAATGTTGGGGAATCATCCATGCTGAATGGAGGCTTAACATCTCAAGCAAAAGACAATGGGCTGAGTGGTGCCCAGCAAGGGCCTGTGCAGCGGAAGAAGCTCCTCAAAGCCCCGACCCTGGCTGAGCTGGACAGCTCGGACTCTGAGGTAAGGAGGCCAGGTGTGGAGATGCCCTCTGACACCCCGCCCCCAGTTCCTTCAGCTGTGTCCTCATCTCTTCATGTTTCAAATAGTAAAGGTAAGATTGAAGTTAACTTGGCTAGCCGGAAGGACAGTTACTGTTATTACAGTCCAGCGTGGTAGATATGCTACTGAAATTGAGATCTGTGGGCTTAGATTCTAAGTAAGTCAACAGTCTTAAAACCCATATGACCTTCATCTTTGTTTTGAGAAGGAGAAAATAAAATTGAGGGGCTGGAGAGATGGCTCAGCAGTTAAGAGCACTGACTGCTCTTCCAGAAGACCGAGGTTCAATTCCCAGCACCCACATGGCAGCTCACAACTGTCTATAGTTCCAGTTCCCAGTTCCAGGCAAACACCAAAGCAAATAAAATAAATAAAGTTTTTTTTTTTTTTGATTTATTTATTTATTATGCATACAGTTTTACAGAAGAGGGCGCCAGACCTCATCATAGATGGTTGTGAGCCACCATGTGGTTTTGCTGGGAATTGAACTCAGGACCTCTGGAAGAACAGTCAGTGCTCTTAACCTCTGAGCCATCTCTCCAGCCCCAAGTTTTTTTTTTTTTAAAAGAAAGTTGAGACATTTTTCTGTAGGTTCTTCTCCCTCTGCAGTATACACAGACAGATGTAGGATTTTTTTTTCTATAATTGTAATGTCAACAACAACAAACCCCTTCAAGGAGAGAGCTGTTTTCCCTGGAGTCTTTGCTTTGCTCTGTGCCCTTCATGGGAGAACACTCATCTGCTCAGTTCACACATACCCATGCTGTGCCTCCTCCGTCTGCTGACCCACGAGTGTCAGAATGACATGTTGCTGCTTGCCGGGTCTCTACTGCCTGGCCTAACTTAACAAAACGACCTTCTGCACTCTTCTCCTTGGTATGTGGACACACATCATCATTGTCACTGTTGGCTCCATCTTCCCCATGCCCATCTGAATTAAACATTACCACTTAATTCTTTTGTTTTCAGTCTCCACTGCCTTACAAAACAATACCAATAATACGGTTTTTCTACTAGAGATTTTTCCCAGCAGGGA
Organism: Sigmodon hispidus; assembly: GCA_004025045.1. Classification (NCBI taxonomy): domain Eukaryota; kingdom Metazoa; phylum Chordata; class Mammalia; order Rodentia; family Cricetidae; genus Sigmodon; species Sigmodon hispidus. Next base: position 37,798 of record PVIH01013759.1, read on the forward strand.
TAGGGAGATGATCCAGTGGGTAAAAGTGTTTGCTATGCAAGCATGAGGACCTGAGTTCAAATCCCAGCACCAAAGCTGAAAGCAGGATATGGATGCACTGTACCTGTAGCCCCAGCAGTGTGGGGATATAGAGACAAAATATCACTGGGGCTTGCTGTCTGTCTTAAGGGAATAAGGCAGAGAGTAATATCATCAGATAACAGACATCCTCCTCTGTCTTCTTTGAAGACACACATACACTTATGTGATTACTAAATGCACCTCTCTCTCTCTCTCTCTCTCTCTCTCTCTCTCACACACACACACACACACACACACACACACACACACCCCTTGGTGACATCAGTGTCTCATTGTCTCACCTATTTGATTTTCTTATCAGTTAGTATACAAAGCAAGCAATTAGGTGCTCAGAGGGGGAGTGAATGTTGGAGCCTTTGTCACTAGATGCTGGGTAAAGTAACTTTAGTCAGTAATAGATGGTGGAATCACAGGGCTGTGGAACAAGGTAAATGGTCTTAGACAAAGACCTAGAATTAAGACATTTTTCTTTGTGTTTATTCTTAAATAGGTGGGGTGGGGGGTGTTGGGTTTGTTTGTTTGTTTGATTGATTGGTTTTGGGTTTTGGTTCTTTTTGAGACAGGGTTTCACTCTCTAATAGTTCTGGCTGTCTTGAAACTTGCTTTGTAGACTAGGCTGGCCTCAGACTCACAGAGATCTGCCTGCCTCTGCCTCCTAAGTGCTGGGACTTAAGGCATGCACCACCACTGCCTGGCCTTAAATTGGTGTTTTTAAGTATAAGGAAAGACTAATCAAAAGTATGTCCAGGAGTGCTTTGTGTTCATTTTTAGACAAAAATTTTATGACTTCTAATTATAATACATCTTTAATGTTTAGAAAGCACGGATAAGCAGGTGACTTATTCTAAACTAACTGTTCCCATCGGGGCTCTGTATTTTGTTATCAAAGTTTCTGTTGATGGGGCTGGAAAGATGGAACAGCAATTAAGAGTGCTTGCTGCATACTCAAGAATACTGGAGTTCAGATCCCAGTACCCACATGACAAGCCAGGTGTCCCATGTGTCTGTATGTGGGGCTCTAGCTTCAAAGGGGACAGAGAACAGAGATGAGGGAGGAATTTCTGTGCTTATTGGCTTCCCCAGGTTCCCAAGGAGACTTTGCCTGAGTAGGGAACAGGCTGAGGATTGTCTTGAATCCTTTTATACACACATAAATATTTTTTGTAAAAGCTTCTATTGATGAAACATAGCTTTAGCCTAATATTGCTAGAGAAATTGTATTCATTCTCAACATCAGCTACTTCCAGACTTTACCTGACTAAAGCCAAGAAAAATATCTTTTCTAAGAGCCAGATAGTTACTCAGGTGAATGAAACATGGTTCTCCACATGGTTCTGCCGTGGGCCCTTGCTCTGAATGTGGAGAGAACTGGGACAAGCATTTCCTCTTGGTAACTGTTGGTGTCTCATGTGTCAGTCCCCGCATCCTCCTTTTGGTGAGAGCCAATCCATGGTCCTCTAGCAAGGCCGTCAGCCCCATGATGAGAGCAGTTGATCCTATTGATCTTGAGTCTTCTAGATTTAAAACCTGTGGGTCTTCTCCAGAAATATGAAGCAAGGAACCAAGTTTCCTAATTTGGCAGATGGACATCTTCCTACCCTATTAATTTCTGCTGTCTGTCAGGAAAGCCCTAAACCAACATTGATTTGCATAGCTTGCCCAGATTTGCTTTCTGATGATGACCATTAATGCAAAGCTGCTCGGGGTTACCATAGCACATAGTAAGTAGTCACTACTCACTATTTCTGGTAAATTTTGTTCCTCATTCGTGTATTCTTCCACTCTTCTTTTTGTTTCTTTTCACCAAGTTCTTCTTTTTCCTTTTTTTTTTTTCCATTTAAAGTTTCCATTTTAGAATGTCTTCACTGAGTATCAAATGCAGAGGCAGAAGGGTGATTCCAGGTACTTCTATTAGATAGGAATTAAAAGCATGGCTGCAGAGAGAGACACATGTTTGCTGAGCAGAAGTTCAGAGACTGAAGAATCTGGAAGGATTAGGGAAGTCTGGGTACTGCTTATGTGCATATGACAGACCGGCAGGGTGCTTGCCATGTCTCTGTGTGGTGTTGGTCTTGCTGTACCATGACTTGATCATGTAGTCAGACTCTTCATGCACACATCTTCCTCATGCCTTCCATGCCTGTGTCTGTGATGGCTCTGCTGACTAGCTGAGAGTGGACAATGAATAGATAAAGAGAAGTCTCAAGATGGGGAGGGACCCTTCTCCCTCCTCCCTTCCTCCCTCCATCCCTCCTCCTCCTCCTTTTCTTCTTCCTCCCCACCTACTTTTCCAGTTTACCTTAGCATTTCCTCCTTTCTTTTTTTTTTTTTTTTTTTAATTTTATTTATTTATTTATTTATTTGCCTTGGTGTTTGCCTGGAACTGGAACTACAGACAGTTGTTAGCTGCCATGTGGGTGCTGGGAATCGAACCCGGGTCCTCTGGAAGAGCAGAGGGTGCTCTTAACCGCTGAGCCATCTCTCCAGCCCCGCATTTCCTCCTTTCTTGAGGAGCATCCAGATCCCTTGTTTTTAAACACCAAAATCTATTTTTACATCAAATGCACTCAGAAATATAATGTTCAAAGCTAGAAATGAAATGGGAACTACAGCTAAGTCCACCCAGCACTAGTACCCCATCTTTCAGAACCTGGTCAACACTGGGAAGGTCATTTTCATTATAAGAGCAAGTGTTGGGGCTGGACCCAGTGCCTAAAGCTCTTACTCTAGTTTGCTTTCCAGTTGCTCAAAAGTAACTTGGGTTGGAATGGGTTTATTTCAGCTTATAGGTTACAGTCCACCGTTAAGGGAATCCAGGGCAGGTGCTCAAGGCAGGAACCTGGAGGCAGGAAGCAAAGCATAGGTCATGGATGGGTGCTGCTTACGGGCTTGATCACTCCCACCGTGCTCCACCCCCAATGTTAGACCTCTTCTAGTTTGCCTTGAGCCTTTGACATTATAATTTGTTATTTCATGTTAAAATATCTCTCCAGTAGTATGTTATTCACTAGCATAGGATCTGAAGTTTACAAATTTGCCTTTTTCAGGAGGAAACTCTGCACAAGTCAACCAGCAGCAGCAGTGCATCTCCCTCCCTCTATGAGGATCCAGGACTGGAGGTCATGTGCACAAGGAAAAGTGAGTGCATACCTTACAAAACACGTGACCTAGAGCAAGGACCCCACAGTGCACTGTGGTCATTTGAGGTATATAGAACTAACCCTTTACTTCAGTGTCAGGAGCAGGCTCGGGTGTCTTCCCAGGGTGTATGGACAGTTACCTTAACTATTAACTAGATCAGGCAAGTTTATTTTTCTGCATGTATGCATGGGGCTGCATACTTTGTACTTTTAGATTAATGACCTTCTAGTCTGAATTTAAGCTCAGAAGTACTAAATAACCATATTTGTTCCCTACCTGCTTGTTGTAACATACTACAGCCATGTCCAATACATGTATGGTAGTAAAATCGCTTTTATAGATATTGGATAGTGGATTCTGAGTAGAGTGAATAAAAGTGAGAGATTTGTAAAGGCTTTTAGTAATGTAAAATTATTAAGAAGGATTAGAAATGAATTCATTGAGCCAGGCAGTGGTGGCAGAGGCAGGTGGATTTCTGTGAGTTCGAAGCTAGCCTGATCTACAAAGTGAGTTTCAGGACAGCCAGGGCTATTACACAGAGAAACCCTGTCTCAAAAAAAATCAAAACAAATAAAAGGAAAGAAGGAAGGAAAGAAAGAAAGAAAGAAAGAAAGAAAGAGAAATTCGGGGCTGGAGAGATGGCTCAAAGGTTAAGAGTGCTAACTGTGGGCTGGAGAGATGGCTCAGTGGTTAAGAGCACTGACTGTTCTTCCGGAAGACCTGAGTTTGATTCCCAGCATCCACATGGCAGCTAACAACTGTTTGTAATTCTGAGATCTGACACCCTTACACAGTTACACATGCAAGCAAAACACCAATTCACAGAAAATATAAATAAATAAATAGATAAATATTAAAAAAAAAAAAAAAGAGTGCTAACTGTTCTACCAGAGGTCCTGAGTTCAGTTTCCAGCAACCACATGGTGGCTCACAACCATCTATGATGACATCTGGTACCCTCTTCTGTATACAAAACAAATTTTTTTAAAAAAGAAAGAGAAATCCATTGAATATGAAGATATTCGTAGGGACTGGAGACTGGCTCAGTGGTTCAGAGCACTGACTGCCCTTGCGGTGGACCTAGGTTAGGTTCTTAGCACCCACACTGCAGCTTACAATCATCTGACTTCTCTGTGGCCCCTTAGGCACCAGGCACACACACGGTGCACATGGGACACACAGGCAGAATACTCATCCACATAAAATAGAAACAAATCCCATTTACTTATTTAGTCGGTTAGTTTTGGAGGTTCTTTTGTTTTGTTTTTGTTTTTGTTTTTGTTTTTTTTCCTAGACAAGGTTTCTTTGCATAACAGCCCTGGCTGTCCTGGAATTCACTTTGTAAACCAGACTGACCTCAAACTCACAGAGAGCCACCTGTTTACCTCTTGAATGCTGGGATTAAAGGCTTGTGCCATAACTGCCCAGATGATAATCTTCTCCTCCTCCTCTTCCTCTTCCTCCTTCTCTTTCCTCCTCCTCCTGCTGTTCTTTTTCTCCTTCTTCTTTGATAATCTTAAATGTTGGCTTGAGTTCTCCTATCCTTTTGAAACAGGGTCTCATGTACTGCAAGATGGCCTTGAACTCTGCCCCTCCTTCCCAAGTGCTGAGATTGAGTAGCATTTTAATCACTTAAACTGATTATCTAAAAACAATGAGGGCAGGCAAGATGACTTGGAGGGTAAGGGTACTTGATATGCCAGCCTGCTCACCTGAGTTCTGTCCATAGATCCATCGTGGACAGCAGTAGCTGACTGACTTCCAGAATTGCCCTCTGACTTTCTCATATGTATTGTTATGGGGTGCACATGTGTATTCACACCATGCGCGCACACACACACATACACAAAAAAGTAAGTCAGTAAGAGTTGGCTTTGGTTTTTGACCAGGTCCATTTAACATCACAGAGGCCCTTGAGCTGGAGCTTTAGCTCAGTTGTAGAGTGATGACTGCCTAGCATCCACAAAACCCTAGATCTGAACTCTGATGCTGGATAAAACCAGTTATGGTGATGCATATTTGTAATCCCAACACTCAGGAGGTAGAAATAATAGGATCAGATCAGCAGTTTGGGGTCATCCTCAGCCTAATAGCAGATAGGAGACCAACCTAGACTACATGAAATTCTGTCTCAAAATAAGTAAGTGAATAAATTAATATTATAAAGCACCTCAAATTGTGTAATGAATTTCAGTATTGTTTCTTTACTGGAAATTATGTTCTTCATTTGCCTTAGTAGTTTGCTGTCATGGAATAATCCAAAGATGTGGATTCCACTTACCAGTGTTGGCTCTTGCCTTCCACCCCACTGTATGAAGCAGCCCTGCTTTGCATGTAGCTGTGACATTGTAACTTTCCTAATATTCTTATTCCATCACAAAACAGACTCCAGAACCATTCACTCTAAAGATTGTCCTGAACATTGCTAGTCAGTATCAGGGGTACAGCTCAGAGGCTTGCTTGGCAGGCCCAAGAACACAAAAGTAGGGTTCACTTGGACTTTGAAATAGTTTGGGTTTCTTTTGGGCAATACAGAATATGTGTATTTCTGTGGGATTTATATTTGTTTGTTTGTTTGGTTGGCTGGTTGGTTGGCTGGTTAGTTAGATGGTTGGTTTTTTGAGACAGGATTTCTCAGTATAGCCCTATCTGTTCTGAAATTCTGTAGATCAGCCTGGCCTCAAATTCAGAGATCTTCCTGCCTCTGGAGTGCTGAGATTAAAGGCATACACCAATACACCCAGCTATTTCTGTTTTTAAAATAGGAATGGAGAGGTCAGTTCTAAAGTTCATGGAGAGTAAAAATGAGGACATTTGCACATAGAAATCTTAAGGGTAATCATACTATGGTTGTAATGTGAACTTGAATGGCTGTTAAAGGCATAGAACCTTTTTCCATTTTTCTTGCTGTTTCTGTAGCAAGTTTATCTAGTAAACAATTTTACTAGATAAACTAGATAGAACAATTCTATCTCTTTTCTCTGAGCTGCCATCTTAAAATAGCTCTCCACTGAAATGAGCCCTTAGTCTTTGAGTACAGTATTGTCCCACAGTGCAAAAGGTTATCTGTTGGAAAATTCAGAATCCAGAATTTTATTTTTTTAAGAGAGTTCATTTATTTGGTTAAATCTTTAGAACCTCCGAAATTCTTGCCCATCTCGTCAACACCCCAGCCAGAGAGACGGCAAGCACCCCAGAGGCGCCATTCCATTGAAAAGGAAACACCTACGAATGTGAGACAGTTTCTGCCGCCATCCAGGCAAAGCTCTCGTTCTCTTGTAAGTACCAAAGGATGAACAGAGATGTCTTGGGATGATTAATTAGTAAGCTTTTTTTCAAAATAAAAAGTAGCAAAGCCCACACATGTTAGCATGAACTTTAACGTCTCTGTGTTTAATATCTAAAGAAAATGGGCTTTGGCTACACTTGACCGGTCTTTGATTTATTTTGAGTACTCATTTTCAAAAGCTTTGTCAGTAAGTTATTATTAAAGAAATGCTTTCTTTCTCTTACAGGATATTAATACACTTTAAGTTGAAAAAAAGTTCTCAGCATACTCTGAGTAGATTATTTTCTCTGAGCAGCATAGGAAGAGCTGTACCTTGACTTTTAGTGTGTCTATGATGCATGCGAGAGCTGCTGTCTGCGCTGTGTAACAATGGCCAATGCGCCTTACAGTTGGGTAGCACACACAGAAGAGTTTATCGATGTAACAGCAGAAGTGTAACGAGTAAAAGTAAAGTTGTAGTTATGGAGTAGTAACAATAATATTATGGTTGGGGGTCACTCCAACGAGGAAGTTTATTAAAGGGTCGCAACATTGGGAAGGTTGAGGACCACTGAGCTAATAGCTAATGTTTTATTTGAAATACTCAGGAATAAAAGTCACATGAACGTGCTTACAGCTCCATCTTTACCGGGGATGAACCATACATGTTTCAGATGAGACAGCAAACAGATGTCCTTCCTTCAAGGAGGGGCTGCAGTGGTCAGCATAGACAGGAAGCATGAGCAGAGCTTGGAGTCTGGCATTCGGTGTCACCTCTACTCCAAAATAATGCAATTAAAAAAATTTATGGAGTGATGGCCATTTTTTGATGAGACTTTTCTAACTCCTACATGGTTTCTGAGCCATTGTTCTTATCTGACATAGTGGTATGCTTGGTAATGCTAACATTTCGAGGATCACAAGTTCAAGGCCATCCTGAGGTAAATAGGGAGTTCCAGACCAACCTGGACAACAGAATAAGAACCTGTTTCAAAGACAGAAAGTACTCTTTGGTGAAATGGAACCTTGTTAATGGTCTACCAACAGTAGAGCAACTAAGAAAAATATGCTTGGGTTTGAAATCCAAAACCTGTTAACCAGTGTGGACAAATTTTTACTTTTCCAAAATATACCAAGGGGGGTGTGGCGATGCACCCTGTAATGTGTGCACCACTTGGGAAGCCAAGGCAAAGAAGATCAGAAGTTGAAGGTCACCCTCCTGGATTCCATGAGACCTTGTCTCCAAAAAGAAAAAGCAGAAAGTTAAGGGGCTGTAGATTACTACAAAATAGTTTGCTCTATAACATAATTGATGGCAAGCCCTGCAGCCACATGCTGGGCACACAAAGACTGTTTTCTAGTGGCAGTGAACTGTGGTGTATGCTTAGTCAGACTGAGCAGCTCCTTGTGGAGAAGGAGAAAAAACAAAACTGTTTGCACTCACTGAGGAGAAAGGGCCTTAAACAGGCTTGGGAAAGGGGCCCTGGCCCACACAGATAGTGAAGGTTAAAGGTCATGCCTTCAGGTGCACAGAGGCACCAGCTGAGAGGAAGAAGGCCTCCTCCACACAATGGCCTTTCTTTCTCATTGGAGCTTGGGGAACTTTTTAGAGATCACTGACAGTGAAATCCTCTAGCTCAGTAAATGATGTTCTTAAAAGCGTAGTTATGGAAAACTTTAGCTGCACTGTAGAAAAGAAGGACTCCTTTCATGTTTATCTCTTAAACTTAAAATGGCAGGAATGTTTTTGCTGTTAATAAATTTTACTTTATTATGTTTAAGTACTTTTTTATTATTTGGTCAGGTTACTGATGTTGTTGCTCATTCAAGTGAGAAGCAGTTGTCTTTAAGGACCTTCCCAGGGCAGGGGCATTTGGGCTGCAGGCATAGGAGCCAGGATGGATCTCTATCTACCCTACATCTCAGCCAGCCTCGTTTGGGAGAATCAGAGTTGCAACAGCCCTAAGTATCCGCTGAGTGACTCTCAGGGTGGGACTTGCTGGTTGATTCCTGACTTAGAAAAGTGAACGGGCTGGGGGCTGGAGAGATGGCTCAGCCGTTAAGAGCGCCGTCTGCTCTTCCAGAGGACCTGGGTTCGATTCCCAGCACCCACATGGCAGCTAACAACTGTCTGTAGTTTCAGTTCCAGGCAAACACCAAGGCAAATAAATAAAATAAATAAAGTTTTTTTTTTTAAAAAAAAAAAGAAAAGAAAAGTGAACGGGCTGTCAGCATGGACAGTTGCCATCCACATGTTGTTTTCTGTTTTGCTTTGTTTTGTTTTGTTTTTCTTTCACAGTCTGTAACTGCTGTTTGCAGGTCACTTGTTCAGCATTTTCTCCTTTTCTTCCCCCTGCTGTTTTCTTTTTCCTTCCATTGTTCAGGTTCCTAGGATAACCAGTGTCTGGCCAAGGACGCCTTTCCGACCACTTTTCTCTACCATACAAACAGCTTCTCTGCTGAGCTCTCATCCTTTTGAAGCAGCCATGTTTGGGGTAGCAGGGGCTATGTATTATCTGTTTGAGAGAGCTTTTACCAGCAGGTGGAAACCCTCAAAGGTTGGCCTCTTTCTGCTGGTTCTGGGAACCCTTTACTTCTGTGTCTCTGACAGTGATACCTCAGCTTCTGCACTCTGCAAGAATTAACAGCTCAAATGGGCACTTTGCTTTTGATCGCTGATTCCAATCTCATATAGGACACAGATCTGTGATCTCATTGGAGGAGAAAACAGCTGAAAGGACAACAAGCTCAGAATGCAGCATCAGCCAGAAAGCCCGTGGGGGTGTCCCGGGTGACTCACTGTCAGCAGGGCATGCTTCCTCCTGACTTCCTGCCAGCAGGCAGGCAGGCACATTGGAGCCTTGGGAAGGGTGCATTCGCTCACACAGCCGGCAAGCCAGCCCCCTGATGGACAGTCTGCCACACTTAGAGAGCTACAGGCCTCCCTGGTGTTCCTTCTACACTCTCTCACACTCTGTGGCCTAACACCCTGCCCCTCAGAGTGCTGCTTCTCCAGAGAGACAAGTTTTCTTTTTACTGACAAGGTGTCAAACCATTTTTTTACTATTTTTCACTTTATCATTTTTGGGGAGATGTTTTCCCCTCACAGAATAATATATGTTGCTATCATTTGAATGTTTTTGAAAGAGCACATTAAATCCTCTGCCACTTCCCCTGTGGTAGAGAGCAGCAGGGGCCTGGCTCCTCAAGGATCAGTGTTGTGAAACAAACCCTTGACAGACAGATGACCCAGCAACTGGGCTCTTGGTTACTCATCTGAATGTTAAGGGCATTCCTAACTCCGTCAAGTATTATGAAATCGCCATGCCCCATCTTGTGTCTGTCACTCCCTCCCTTAGACAACCCCTCTTACTACCCCATGTTCACATTTTATTATGAACACCCTCAAACAGAAATGCCAAATGGCGTCCATAGCAAAAAACAAGGGGGCTGGAGAGATGACTCAGCACTTAAGAGCACTGGCTGCTCTCCCAAAGGTCCTGAGTTTGGTTCCTAGCACCCACATGGTGGCTCACAACCATCTGTAATGAGATATGGTGCTCTCTTTTGGCATGCAGACAGAACACTATATACATAATAAATAAATCTTAAAATAAAAACAAATTCACTTTCAGTTTTAAAATTGAATTTAAAGAGATGAGTGATTAAATGTAAGTCATATATTTGATTTAAATTGACCTTCCTTTGGCTAGTTTATAAATATCTGCTAATGGTGTGTCTTAAGTTTCTTTCTAATTGAAGCCATTTTATAGAAGGTTTATCTTCTCGGAGCCGGGAAGATGGCTGAGTAGGTTAAGGCACTTGTTACCCACCAAGCCTGACAGCCTGAGTGTCATCCCCAGGATGCACACTGTGGAAGGAGAGACCCACAGCCTCACTGAGGTACACATGTGCCCATGCCCCACATTAAAATAGACAGACAGATCAATCTTCTCATTTCTCTGTGGCCCAGTAACTAATAACCGAGTTCCACATTCATTCAGCTCTCTAATTTCTGTGCCGCTTCATTCTGACCCCTTGTGTCTGGTTAAACTATAACCAGAATATTCAGTAAAATTCAGCTTATAAGCATGTAAGCTGTGACATGTCTGATCCCATTTTAAGATTTGGCTGCATCCCCCATATTTTGAGTTACTTCCCAACATAGGGCAGCAAAGGTGATAGAGTCAGGCTGGCATGGCCCAACCTCCTGAACCCAGGGCAGGAGACAGTACACAGGCTCACGTGGGCAAGAAGATGCTCTCTTGTCTCAGCACCTGGGATGGTCCAGTTTGATTTGGCTGTGGAGATTTTGAATTAATATCATCAAATGGAAAAACAAAACTATTCTAGTTACATGTTGCATTAAAGTCTTGTTGTCCTTGGGCGAGCTCCAGAGTTAAAACATTAGCATTTGACCTGATGGAAATTATTTTTACTAAAGGGTAGTCTGCATGAAATTTTTAAAAAGAATAAGAAAATAAGCAAACTCCATGATTTCTTTTAATGTTCTGTGAAGCACTGAAAGTATCTTGACAAAGTAAGCTGTTTTGTCATTTAGACTGCTGAGAGGGAAACTCAGCTGGGAGCTTGTTTTGTGTGGCAGGTCTGTCCTCAAGTGGTAGCACCTCACAGCTGGAGCTGCACAACCCGGGGATCCAAACTCTTGTTTATTTAGATTACTATAGTATTTCTGCTGCAGTTTAGCAGTTTTGTCAAAGTTAGCTCTCGGCTACCTTTTAGTAGATACTGGTAGAAAATCTTCCCCGACAAAAATTGAAGAAGAGAAATCATCACAAGACCATGTTCACTCAGCACCACTAATTTAATAGCCTGCTTACATGGCCTCACTTTCACAAAGGTGGCTCATTGTCCCCTTGACACTGTTCTGTTCTCCAGGTAAACAAAATAAGTACATATTGAGCACACTGCTTAATCCTGTAATCTCTGAAAGCTGTTCCCACTAAAAGGGTAACTGTGTGATGGGCAGATCTTTTTGAATGCCCATTGTGGGCATCTTAGAGCAAATGACGCAATTTAGTTCAGCAAACCCTGGCCCCCAACTACTGAGAAGCTCCTCATCTTAACAACTCAACTGCAGGATTCTTTCCAAAGCGGTCTAAAGCAAACCCAGCCTTCCTAAATTAGCTTAAGCAGATTCTGTGTTGAATTAAAGCAAAGTAAGCCAGACTAGTTTTTTTAGTAAATGCTAATGTTTGTCAAATTTGCAACCTAGATTTATTTTTGTTTCTTTCTGATTGAAAGACAGAACTGAATGTTAAAACTCCATAAACTGACTGCCCTCACGGTCATGTGCTTTCTCATTTGGCTTATTTGGTTCCAGAATGCCTGGGAGCAGTGCTGTGGTGTGTGGGAGTGAATTGTAATGTGTGTGCTGAGAACATTGAGTTTCAGTGTCAATGCACCACAATGGCCCCTTGAAGCCTGGCAGGGCCTGAGTGCACAGGGCCGTTCTGTCTTTCTCTTAGATCCACCAATCAGCAGCACCGGATGGAGAACGGATGGTTCGAGGCTCTTATTCAGTGGATCAGTTACATCAACATTTTTCACAGCTGTTTGTAAGGAGGCCATTAACATAAGAAGCCAACATAAATATTTATCATGAAAGGCTCTGTCTCCATCTGTGCTGACTGTGCATTCAGCAGTTGGTGAAAAGACCTGGGGCAGCTGGAGAGATGGGCTTGGGGAGTAAGCTGTCCATGCTCCTGCTTCCTGGTGCGGTTCCTCTCAAAGCCTTAGGGAGTTTTAAAAGTGTGCTGATGTAACTGATCACTCAGTAATGCTTCTCGTATAAAGTACTAACCACCTTTACTTGGCTGTTCTGGGTACCACAAACCAGTTTTGAAAACAGGACCTAATTGTAGATTTGCTTTCTTTCTAGTAGAATATATCTCACAACACATTTACAGAATCATCTGTGACACAAAACAGATTTAGGATGACATTGTTTTTCAAGATTTTAACCACAAATACATAGCTCTTCAAAGGCAAAAATACCTGATCAAATGTGAGGAACTTCGGTTTATTGGAAATTGCATCAGGCTACAACATTTCACTCTGTCGTGGTCCTGTTTTCTATGGTGCACTTAGAAGCGATGTGGTCCCCAGAGGGAGCCAGCTCTGTCCCAGTGATCATGGGAATCCTGTCCTCTGAAGCTACTAATCAGGTGTCTGGTCTTAAGGAGGCACTGCAGTTTAGAGCAGGGCTCTTACTCACCAGGCACTTTGAATTTCAGGAGGAATTCTGCTACCCAGTGGAGTGCCTCGCTCTCACTGTGGAGGAAGTGATGCATATTCGTCAGGTCCTGGTGAAAGCCGAGCTGGAAAAATACCAACAGTATAAGGATATCTACACTGCCCTGAAGAAAGGAAAGGTAGAACTGTCTAAAGTTGGTTGGACTGTACAAGGTATCATCTCTCGAGGCTGGCCTGTGTGCTAGCCAGTTAGTAGAGGATGTTAGGGGCTTTAGAGGTGAGGTATTTATATTCTAGGCTGTTCCTTGTTTTTCCTCATTCATTCACAAAAGGGGATTCTCATGTTTCTCCCTTGGAAAATTAATTGAAGGTTTAAAAACGATCCTAAAAGATAATAGAATGGCTTCAGAAAGCCATGTGCACTTCGCCTGTTCTTTCAAAGGGTCAATAAAGAAAGCATGTCTGAGAAATCCGAGTTGGTCCAGTGACCCACAAGATGCTTGAGCACTGTGATCTGACATTAAGCACAGAGCTGGCTCATGTGTCAGAGCCATAAAAGCAGCATTTCTGGATCCTCATCCTCTTCTGTCTGCAAACATACCTGAAACATCCCCTAGATGACCAGGAAGTAGATCCACCGTGGGAGCCAGGAAGGGTTGGCCCCATTACTCTTCTCTTTCTAACTTTGTATTTTTTTAGCTCTGCTTCTGTTGCCGAACCCGGAGGTTCTCCTTCTTCACGTGGTCTTACACCTGTCAGTTCTGTAAGAGGTAAGGCTGGAGTCTCTGTAGCTGCCCTTTTGTTCCATTGTTTTCCACTCGAAAGTGGCATTAGAGGGGACCCATTCTGTGCCTTTGCTCTGCACCTACATCACCACTTGGCACTGTAGTTTCTTCAAGAGAGGGTTGAACTGTTGTTGAACCTTCACTTACATCTATTGTGTCCCATCAAGTAACATTTCTTGTTTTGTACACAGGCCCGTGTGCTCACAGTGTTGCAAAAAGGTAAGCTTAACTCTGTGAAATTACCAGTGCATCTATTTACTGTCCTGCTTATCCTGGAGCTTATGTTCACTTTTATTTGGGATAACAGATGCGACTGCCCTCCAAGCCATATTCCACTCTACCTATCTTCTCATTGGGACCTTCTGCCCTGCAAAGGGGAGAAAGTTTTACGAGGTCAGAAAAACCATCTACTGGTCACCATCGGCCACTTCGAAGTATTGCCAGGTGAGTGGGGATCTGGATCTTCAAGAGCATCCTCTGGAGAAATAGCACTTGAGATTGGGGTGGTCACACCAAAGCTGGTTCATTGGCTTAATACAGTTACAGTCTTGCACAAATCTTCAAAGTTCCTCCAAGGGTATTTTTCAAAGGTTGATAATATCTAGGTTTTTTTAAAAAACTTTTTTTACTATTATTATTTTTATGTGAATTGGTGTTTTGCCTGCATGTATAACTATGTAAAGGTGTCAGATCTTAGAATTGCAGACAGTTGTTAGCTGCCATGTGGATGCTGGGAATTGAACTCAGGTCCTCCGGAAGAACAGTCAGTGCTCTTAACCGCTGAGCCATCACTCCAGCCCCAATAATATCTAGGTATTTAAAAGACATTTTAAACACAGTTTTGTTTTAGTTACATTTTGAAATAACTTTTATACCTTTAAAAAGACATCTTTAAAATTGACTTTTAGGCTAGGTGGACCATGCCTGTGATCCCAGAAGTCGAGAGAGAGGGGACAGGAAGATTAGAAAGTCACTGGGGTTGGAGAGGTGGCTCAGAAATTGAGAACACTTGCTACTCTTGCAGAGGACCTGAGTTCAGTGCCCAGTACCCACATGAGGCCTGACAGCTATGATTCCAGCTCTGGGGGTTCTGGTGGTCTGTTCTGGACTGTACAGGCACTACACACATACATGTGGGCAAAAATACTCAAGCACATAAAATTAAAATCTAAAAAAACCCTTTCGTCCTCCACTACTGCAGAGCGAGGGCAGTCTGTTTGCTGAAATGCTGTCTACAGAAAGAGCAGCAGCAAACATGGCTCATGTTCTTTGGCTCTAGTCTCCCTTTTCCTCTTGTCTAGTTTAAAATAAAATCCATTGACCCTTGTGTTTATAATATCTGCTGTAACTGTGACTTGCTTTATTACTGTGAAGTCAGAGATAAAGATTTATGCCAAGAATTGAGTCTCAAACCATTGCATCCAGTACAGGGTAGGGCAGTATTGTCCTTAATAGAAAGGGAAAGTCCACTCAGGCCAGATGATGGCAGGTTCAGGTGATCCCTGGCTTCAGACTGTGGGGTAAAAAAACTTTCTGCATAGTATATAACTTGAGCTCATGAAGCCTGGAGCCTTGACCTGCTCTCCTGAGACTTGGCTCTCCGTGTAAGCACCAGTGGGACAGGGACAAGCCCACAACAGCCATCATTTGACCAGGGCATTTGTTTCATTTAGTGATGACTTTGAACCTACTCTCTTCTTTTTCACTTTGCCTTTTGGAAAGTAGTTAATTGACACAGTAGCTGAGTTAGATTATTTCCAGTTACCTCTTACAGTCTTGAAAACATGATTATAATTCAACTCTCTGGCTCCACCCAGCCAATCACTCAAACAGAATTGTTGGGAATGAATGAACACATTTGATAATTTAAGGATCAGACGCCTAAGTCACTTCAGCTTCCTATAGTCTGACCCACTACTCTGCTACCCACTGAAGCTGAGTGGTAACACTGGACCTTGGAAGAAGACCACAAATCAATGAAATGATTCTTCAATAGAATGCTAGCAATACATATTTGTATTTCATTTAGGTGTTTAAAACCACAGTCCATTAGGGTTGTGGTAGTGCACACCTTTAATCCCAGCACTCAGGAGGCAGAGGCAGGGAGATCTCTGTGAGTTCAAGGTCAACCTGGTCTACAGAATGAGTTCCCAGACAGCTAGGACTGTTATAGAGAAACCACAGTCTATGGTGTGTGGTAATCAAAAAAATACCTAGACACCCTGTTTTCCAAAAATTCTACAGGAGATGAGAATTTCTAGTGATCTCTGTAGTGGGATTTCCTTTTTTTTCTTGTTCTGTGGTGTTGGGGTTGAACTGAGGGCCTTCACAAGCTGGGCAAGTATTCTATCACTGAGCAGCTAAGCAGCCCCATGGCACAGTATTGAGTTTTGCTGTTGGCTTTGTTTAGATT
Organism: Sigmodon hispidus; assembly: GCA_004025045.1. NCBI lineage: Eukaryota > Metazoa > Chordata > Mammalia > Rodentia > Cricetidae > Sigmodon > Sigmodon hispidus. The sequence continues at coordinate 53,702 of PVIH01013759.1, forward strand.
TTGAGTGTTTATGTGTGTGTTTGCATATATGCGGGCACAGTTTGCATTTAAAGGCCAGAAGTTGATGCTCTGTTTCTTCCTCAATCATTCACCATCTCATATTGAGACTGGATCTGAACTTGGAGCTCCCTCTAACTGGCCACTTGCTTCAGGGTCTTCTGACTCAGCCTTCTGAGTACTAGGATTACAGGCAAACTCCCATGCCCACTTGACTTTTACATAGGTGCTGGGCATCAGCATGCCTGTCTTCACATTTGCCGGGCAGGAGTTTTTACCTGCTGAACCATCTTTCAGCTCCAGTATTCTTTTGTTTTTTAATTAATTTATTATTTTATGCATATAGGTGTTTTGCTTACATGTAAGTCTGTCAACCACTTGTGTGCCTGGTACCCATGGAGCCCAGAAGAGGGCTTCAGATTCCACACATTTCATGTAGGTTCTGGGAGTTAGATTGAGGTCCTCTGGAAGAGCAACCCCTGAGTGCTTTTAACCCCTGAGCCATCTCTCCAGCTCTACCTCACCCCACAGTATTATTATTGTTATTATTTCTTTTGTCCTTGTCGTCTTTCTTTTTCCTCTTCCTTCTTTCTTTTTCTTCTTTTCTTGAGACAGGGTCTCACTATATAGCCCTGTCTGTCCTGAAACTCACTCTGTAGACCAGGTTGGCCTTGAACTCAAGAGATCCACCTGCCTCTGTCTTCCAAGTGCTGGGATTAAAAGTGTATGCCACCACTGCCTGGCTCTCTTACCTATTTTTAGGATTGCAGTAGAACTATTAGGAATAGTAAATATTTTTAGTTTTCCCCCACAGGTTTTCCTCAAAATCGAAGTCGGTTGACAAATCAGATGAAGAACTCCAGTTCCCTAAAGAGTTGATGGAGGATTGGAGTACAATGGAGGTGTGTGTAGACTGCAAAAAGTTCATTTCCGAAATCATCAGCTCAAGCCGGCGCAGCCTGGTGTTGGCCAACAAACGAGCCCGGTTGAAAAGGAAGACACAGTCTTTCTACATGTCCTCAGCAGGCCCCTCGGAGTACTGCCCCTCAGAAAGGACGATCAATGAGATCTGAGCCCTGTGCCTTCCCTTGTTTGGTGTCCAGAGGCGGCCTCAGTGCAGCGGTGCTGCAGGACTGACTCTTCCCAGGGCTTTTCTTAGCAGGCTCCTTCTGCAGCAGGTCAGGCTTGTGCTGCAGTCTTGTGGCACAGACTCAAGGCTGTGTTCATATCAGTTGATGGTACGAGGCAGGTCAGCCAATTGCTCATTTGCACTCAGAAAGCCTAAAACTTGATTTTGTGTATGTGAATGGGGAAGCCAGAACTTCCTTAGTTCAGTTTCTCAATGTTCTTCAGATAATTTTTTGACTAAGGCAAAAGCTTCTTGTGTGTGAAGTCAGTCTGACAGAGTGTTGATGTTAGCACAGTTCTACGCAGTAAGTCATATTGGCATTCCACTTGACAGTGTTCTATCCATGTACATAATGGTCCAAAGCCCTGCCACACACTGGCTCCCTGGGGTGGGCCAGGTCGGCTATTGTCTCAGCACAAACCTTGAAGGCCTTGCTGATAATTCTCCTTTGGAGCTCTGGCTCCATCCAGTGCAGAATATCCAAGTAAGCCGTACAGGTAGCCACTTCTCTTGAGTTGCCGGGTCTGCCCAGGCACCATGTCTCACTGTCTCCTGAGCTGCTAACAGGCCTTCATTCCCTATTGTGAATGTATTATGGTTCTGAATAGTTTTATAATACACGTTTAAGAATTAAAATTTTGTGGATGTTTGAGGAAAAAAAGACTAAAATTTTGTCAAGCAGCTAAATGTGTTTTAGTAAACTGTAACAGGCTGTGACCACAAAGGGCACCACAGAAAGGAGCTACATCTTATACGGTTTTAGCAACATATTCCATAACTTTATAGTGTGGCCATCATGACTAAATTAACCATAGTTTGGTACCTGAGTCTCAAACTGAAGTTTATTTTTATAAATGAATTTTAAAAGAAAAATCCTGGCTGTTTAAATTTCAAGAAAATTAACTTTCTGCCATGCATAACTTTTGGATGCTTTTGCACTAGCTGTCTTGTCAATGTCCCTAGGTCTATGATGAAGGGCAGGTGGCAGGTAGTGTTGTGCACCTGAAATTCCTCAGTTCCTGTGACACATGCCAGGGGCTGTCCCTCATTTCCATAAGCTTAGAAATAACCAGTCCATCAAAAGGCCGCTAATGCACAGTAATTCCAGAAAGCTATTAATACACCTACTTGTCACCACTGGTGACAGCTCCATTTAATAAAAGGCATGACAGTTTCATTTCATACCAACATCAAGATAAAGTAACTTTTCCACATTAAATTGCCAGTTACACCTCAGAAATGCTCCACAAGTCATTTCTAATGCATTGAAATTCACAGTTTAGTTAATGGCTTTAAATTACTTTTACTGACGAAATAAACTTTACCAATTGACTAAAGAAATGCATGTTAGTATTCCTCTGTACTGCATGTAGACATGGGCTGCCAGGAAACCCTTACCAACACATTCCAGCTGTGTCTAAGGCTATTGTTTAAGAGCTGTAAAAACTGCACTGTGTGAATCCCAGTTCTGAGTTTTCTCTGAGATCACCTGAACTTTACACTGCTCTGGCCTCGGCATAAATTCTTAAAAAAACAAACAAACAAACAAAAAAAACCAGAACAAAACCAAAAACCAACCTCCTGGAAGGGAGCAAGGAAGAAGGAATGTAGGTGCCTGTGTAGGGTAGCATGCTTTCATAAAACCGTGACTAATTGCTGTTTGACTTCCCACATTAGACACTGAACCACAACAACCTCAAGTGAAAATTTCATTCACATCCACAAATCAATGACCTAGTAAATCTCATGGATTTGACCTCAGTCCTCCAGGCTTATCATACTGTGCATAGTGATTTGGGCATTGTGAGCACCTTACTAGAGAGAGCATCAGGATCTTTGAGCACATTAATGGGATTTGCCAAGTGTGTTAAAAGAGTTCAAGTGGGGGCTGGAGAGATGGCTCAGAGGTTAAGAGCACTGACTGTTCTTCCAGAGGACCTGAGTTCAATTCCCAGCAAAACCACATGGTGGCTCACAACCATCTATGATGAGGTCTGGTGCCCTCTTCTGTAAAACTGTATGCATAATAAATAAATAAATCTTTAAAAAAAAAAAAAAAAAAAAAAAAAAAAAAAAAAAA